>JARFIW010000792.1:0-17476 GCA_036346225.1 Platerodrilus igneus
TAGATAAATAGATAAATAGATAAATAGATAAATAGATAAATAGATAAATAGATAAATAGATAAATAGATAAATAGATAAATAGATAAATAGATAAATAGATAAATAGATAAATAGATAAATAGATAAATAGATAAATAGATAAATAGATAAATAGATAAATAGATAAATAGATAAATAGATAAATAGATAAATAGATAAATAGATAAATAGATAAATAGATAAATAGATAAATAGATAAATAGATAAATAGATAAATAGATAAATAGATAAATAGATAAATAGATAAATAGATAAATAGATAAATAGATAAATAGATAAATAGATAAATAGATAAATAGATAAATAGATAAATAGATAAATAGATAAATAGATAAATAGATAAATAGATAAATAGATAAATAGATAAATAGATAAATAGATAAATAGATAAATAGATAAATAGATAAATAGATAAATAGATAAATAGATAAATAGATAAATAGATAAATAGATAAATAGATAAATAGATAAATAGATAAATAGATAAATAGATAAATAGATAAATAGATAAATAGATAAATAGATAAATAGATAAATAGATAAATAGATAAATAGATAAATAGATAAATAGATAAATAGATAAATAGATAAATAGATAAATAGATAAATAGATAAATAGATAAATAGATAAATAGATAAATAGATAAATAGATAAATAGATAAATAGATAAATAGATAAATAGATAAATAGATAAATAGATAAATAGATAAATAGATAAATAGATAAATAGATAAATAGATAAATAGATAAATAGATAAATAGATAAATAGATAAATAGATAAATAGATAAATAGATAAATAGATAAATAGATAAATAGATAAATAGATAAATAGATAAATAGATAAATAGATAAATAGATAAATAGATAAATAGATAAATAGATAAATAGATAAATAGATAAATAGATAAATAGATAAATAGATAAATAGATAAATAGATAAATAGATAAATAGATAAATAGATAAATAGATAAATAGATAAATAGATAAATAGATAAATAGATAAATAGATAAATAGATAAATAGATAAATAGATAAATAGATAAATAGATAAATAGATAAATAGATAAATAGATAAATAGATAAATAGATAAATAGATAAATAGATAAATAGATAAATAGATAAATAGATAAATAGATAAATAGATAAATAGATAAATAGATAAAAAGATAAATTAGATAAATACATAAATAAATAAATAAGAACTTTCCCAATTTGCTCCGATGACATCCACTACAGCGAAGTGAGTTTGGTACGATCAATTCCAAGTTATTTTGATAAAGATTACTAGGGCGATGTATCCTTGGTGCGATCAACTTCCCGTAGTTGTTTCGACAAAGTCTACTAGGGTGTAGTAATCTCGTTGCAATAAACTTCAGCAATTCGTTTTGATGAAACCCACCAGGGCCAAGTGGCTTTGATGCGATCAAATTCCCGAAGCTGTTTCGCCGAAGTCTGCTACAGCGATGTGATCTAGATGAGACCAACTCTTCGAAGTTGTTTCGATAAGTTCCACTAGAACGTAGTGGTCTTGATGCGATCAACTTTTCCAATTTGTTTCGACGAAGCCTACTACGGCGAAGTGACTTCGATGCGATCAACTCCTGGAAGTTATTTTGACAAAGTTCACTAGGTTGAATTGACCTTGATGCGATTAACTTACCCAATTTGTTTCGATAAAGTCTACTAGGGCGAAGTGATCTAAATAGGACAAATTCCTCGAAGTTGTTTTGACAAAATCTACTATGACGAAGTGGTCTTGGTACTATCAATTCCTAGATGTGGTCCCGCTAAAAGCGTCAAAAGGGTCTATGCGGAAGGGATATCTGGCGCTCAACGTAGTCCTGAAGGAACTACAAGCCGTTTCTAATATTAAATTAAAATTTGATAAAACCAAAAGCGCAATATATAATATTACAGTCCCGTCGACGTGGCACCTGCGACACAAAAAACAGTTGGTAATGATATTACATAGTATGGAAATTAGCACGCCAATTGTCAATGACGTCACACAATATGCAAATTATGGCAATACATATTTCCAATATATATATATATATATATATATATATATATATTGCTGTGATATACTCCTGTGAATGCGGGAACTGGGTCCTGTCTACAAAAAAATTCTAGTCCCACCGATTGGGCGTCATAAACTGCTGTGATCCTGTTTTCGCCTCGGCTGCTCACCTAATTTTATAAACCTCCTCATTCATAAAATTAAACAACACATTCCTACCACAAACATCAACGTTAACTCTATTTACATCAATATTCAGAATACATTAAATTTTCAAATTAAATTTTAGCATAGAATTCAGTTTTAAAAAGAATTTTAAGATTAATTTTATTATCATTTTAATGTGCATCCAGAATTAAAGTCCTTGTTGGATGCCTATTAATTAATATAACAATATAAGCAGACCGGAGTCTGAGTATAAAGGGAGCATCTACCACCCCTTTACGTTAATTAACCAGGTTCGTCTAATTGAGCTCAAAGACATACCCATATTTTCATCATATTCCCGAACATCAATACTAAATACCCCTTTCTAATTAAACAAGCAAATTTCATCTTAAAATTAAAATTTTATGGTTAGTACAATTTCACTAATGTCCATTTAAAGTAAATCAATTATAAAGTTATTCAACACACACAAAAAAGTCAAACAAAATAGTATAATTTACCTGAAGGTTACTGTCCTCGTAGCTTCAATGTACATCGTCCCTTTAGTTAATCACACCATTCCAACAGGATTATATTTACGGCTTCTAATTCTCAACGCTTTTAAAATTTTCTCCATCACCATTTATTTAAAGTTGTTTCTGGGCTTTTCCGGAACTCATCTGTGTATATCTGACCCTTGTTTCGTGGATCCAGACACGTATTTGAACCATTTAATTATTAACACCCCGAAAATAGCAAAGAAATTCATGCGTCTTTCACCAATATACGCCAAAACTGCCTACTTTTGTGTATACATTTGTCGTTGTAAATTTTGCTAATTGGTACAGTGATACTAAATTTTATTACCTTGTATCTAAGTGCACTGAAGTACATTCCTGTTAGCACGTAAATAACAAACTATTTTGAATCACTAAAATATACAAGCAAACTTTAAATTATTTTATCAAACTAAAATGCACTGTTTAACATCTTCAATCAAGTCGCGGATGTAAAAGCTTTTAACGCATCGAATAGTCAAAAGTCTAAGAGACCGAAATTCATATTACCACCGGTATATATAGCAAAAAGCCTGTCTGTCGGTCTGTTCCCCAAAACAGACAATTCTTAAGAATTTCTCATTCTATGTTCCCAGTCCGTCGCTCGCGCATCGGTTTTTACGAATTTTTCACTCGCCCCATTTAAATCTCAGAAATTCTCACACGGCACGAAAACATGTCCGAGAAAAACTAATTAATTTTGTACAGAAATTGTTGTTTCTACCTCTGATATTTGCATCCTATTTTCAACCAATTGTGACCCTCGTGACGTTGCTTAAGTCACGCCTTTTACTATATGTGTCTTTGCTTGACGCATTTTCTCTTTCCTTTTCTAACCTGTTCGTATTGGTGCAAATTGATATTCTTTATTATCGATTATATTCCAGTCCATGTGGACTATCTGGGTTAAATAACCCCGTATCGCACATTCTCGTGAATATTAAGCCCCGGTTTCTCCAAGATTCTTTGAAACCATTTGTTATTTACACAATTTTCGCCGTACGTGATATTTAAACTACGCAGGTGTTCAAAATAATATTAATTCTCAGAGCTTTATTTTCTGGTATTATAATCTTGGATTTTCACAGACTTTTATGCTTATTATTAATAATGGTTTAATTAACTCCAATTAAAATTGACTTCTATCCTTTCATTTTAGTGGATTCTAACTAAATATTAATTATTATCTGTACGCTTTGTCTACTACTTGTTACTTAAAATAGGGTTAATTAATATAAATTTTGCACGTAATTTCCATTTGTTTCTTTATTAGGAATAATTAAATTACACGCAGAGCTTTTTTAATACTGTTTCTTTTGATATAAAGCGTCTTATAAATAATTTAAATTTCTTATTTTTACTGAAACGACCGCATTTATTTATGCTTCAAGGTTTTAATAAAGCGTATTATTTAATAAAATTCCTTATACACGGTGATTAAAATTATTTGATGTGATTATTTAATTTTCTACCCTGGTCTAAATATGAGTAATATATATATATATATATATATATATATATATATATATATATATATATAAAACAAGTTATTTGCAGTCCGCAATAAGAAATTGTATAGAACAATATATAAAATAAGATGTATCTGTAAACAAACTCTATGAAAATAATAGAGCCTATTGACGAATACAAATCGGGCTGGTAGTTATATAGCCATTAACAAAACATTAGCTTATTACTTCATAGGGGAGGAAACATCCACTGACCGACGGTTTCGGCTTTATTAAGCCTCCTCAGAGTGAAATAGTCTCCAAGAACCCTATGAAGTAATCGAAGCTATTATACTGGTATAATTTCGAAACAATCTCTGTACTATGGCAAAAGTAAATAAAACCGCCATCAGGTGATAAAACACCAACACTACTAAAGTGTGGAAGTACAGAATTGAACCGAAACTACATAGTAAATCCTATAGATGGCTATACAAGTACGTGTGGCCATTTGAGATTTGCGGAATGTTACAGCAAAATTTATTTGCAAACGTAACAAACCTTCTCGCGGCGACACCCGGGTTCATGCCCCAAGGCAAATCAAATAATAAAAGACAAGTTATTTGCAGTCCGCAAGTCTTGGAGACTATTTCACTCTGAGGAGGCTTAATAAAGCCGAAACCGTCGGTCAGTGGATGTTTCCTCCCCTATGAAGTAATAAGCTAATGTTTTGTTAATGGCTATATAACTACCAGCCCGATTTGTATTCGTCAATAGGCTCTATTATTTTCATAGAGTTTGTTTACAGATACATCTTATTTTATATATATATATATATATATATATATATATATACATAAATTTTACAAGTCCCCTAAGGAGTTCGAGCCCCACAGATTGGGCATCAAATTTGCTGTGAAACCACCAAACTCCGGGTACTCCGCTTTAAGAATCGAGCCCCTACGAATTGGATGCCAAAGAATGCTGTGAAACCTACAAAGTTATTAAATTAACTGGTCCGTTGACTTTCTTCTGTTAATCGCCTCGGCTGCTCCCTAGATAACTTTCATCCTCATTCATAAAAAACAAACACATTCCTACCACAAACACGAACGTTAACTCTATTTACATCAATATTCACAATACATTAAAATTTCAAAATTAAATTTTGGCATAAATTTCAGTATCAGAAATTTTCAAGATTACATTTATTATCATTTAAATGTGCATCCTGAATTAAAGTCCTTGTTGGATGCCTACTAATTAATATAACAATATATGCAGACCGGAGTCTGAGTACAAAGGGAGCATCTACCACCCCTTTACGTTAATTAACCAGGTTCGTCTAATTGAGCTCAAAGACATACCCAAATTTTCATCATAATCCCGAACATCAATACTAAATACCCCTTTCTACTTAAACAAGCAAATTTCACCTTAAAATTAAAATTTTATGGTTAGTACAATTTCACTAATGTCCATTTTAAGTAAATCAATTATAAAGTTATTCAACACACACAAAAATATCAAAGTTCAAACAAAATAGTATAAATTACCTGAAGGTTACTGCACTCGTAGCTTCAATGTACATCGTCCCTTTTGTTAATCACACCATTCCAACTGGATTATATTTACAGCTTCTGATTCTCAACGCTTTTAAAATTTTCTTCATCACCATTTATTTAAATTTGTCTCAGGGCTTTTCCGGAACTCATCTGTGTATATCTGACCCTTGTTTTGTGGATCCAGACACGTTTATGAACCATTTAATCATTAACACCTCCGAAAAATAGCAAAGAAATTCATACTTCTTTCACCAATATACGCCAAAACTGCCTACTTTTGGTGTATTCATTTGTCGTTGTAAATTTTACTAATTGGTACAGTGATACTAAATTTTATTACCTTGTATCTAAATGCACTCAAGTACATTCATGTTAGCACGTAAATAACAAACTGTTTTAAATCACCAAAATATACGAGCAAACTTTAAATTCTTCTATCAAACTAAAATGCACTGTTTAACGTATTGAATCAAGTCGCGGATGTAAGAGAGCTTGTTTATATTCACCTGGGTATATATAGAAGTTAGCCCGTCTGTCGGTCGAGTCCTCAAAATGGACAATTCTAAAGAATTTCGCATTCTCGTTTCCCATTCCGGAGCCCGCGCGTCGGTTTTTACGAATTTTGTACTCGCCCCAGTTAAATCTCAGAAATTTCAACACGGCACGCAATGTCTGGAAATAACTAATTGACTTTTATACAGAAATGTTATTTTTACCTCTCAAATTTTGCCTTTTACTTTCAACCAATCGCAACCCCATGACGTTGCTCTACTCACGCCTTTTACTATATGTGTCTCGGTCTTGTGCATATTATCTGTCTCTATCTAACCCGTTCTTATTGATGCAAATTGATATTCTTTATTATCGATTATTTTAGTCCATGTGGAGTGTGAAATAACCCACCTTTAGCATTTCTCGTAACTATTAAGCTACGGTTTCTCCAAGATTCTTTGAAACCATTTGTTATCTACAAAATTTTCGCCGTACGTGACATTTAAACTTCGCAGGTGTTCAAACATAATATTAATTCTCAGAGCTTTGCTTTCTGGTATTTTAATCTTGGATTTTCACAGGCTTTTGTGCTTATTATTAATAATGGTTTAATTAACTCTAATTAAAATTGACTTCTATCCTTTCATTTTTAGCGAATACAAATTAAATATTAATTATTATGTGTACACTTTGTTTAATACCGGTTACTTAAAATAGGGTTAATTAATATAAATTTTGCACGTAATTTCCATTTGTTTCTTTTTTCGGAGTAATTAAATTACACGCAGAGCTTTTTAATACTGTTTCTTTTGATATAAAGCGTGTTGTACATGATTTAAATCTCTTATTTTTACTGAAACTAATAAATTTTTATGCTTCACGGTTTTAATAACGCGTATTATCTAATAATATTCATTATACACGGTGATTAAAATTATTTGATGTGATTATTTAATTTTCTACCCTGGTCTAAATATGAGTAATATATATATATATATATATATATATATATATATATATATATATATATATATACACATAAATCTTACAAGTCCCCTAAGGAGTACTCACGTGAATAGGTAAAGCTTCCTCCAGAATTTCTTCCTGATGGTGGCTCGTGGCTTCCTTTAGGATTATTTCATGATGACGGCTGCGGGACTCCGTGAATTCGTTAATATATCTCGGGTCGTGGATTTTCTACCAAGTTGTATCCAGATTCGGTCGTCTTCGTTCTATGTAGGGAACGATAAAGAACGGGTTGAGGAACGAGAATCAAAAAAGGCAAGGGAATCTACATAATAAAAAGATACGATACAATACCAGACCAACCACACCTATTCACGTTTCAAAGGCAAGTCCCTAAGCGTCTTGCGGAAATTCCTCACTTTCTTCTTCCCCCACACGCGTCGGCGCGAAATTCGTGCAACCCACTTCTGAAGTAACGGAAATACGCGCACCAAGTCTTTTAAATTTATGGCGCAAAATTCCCGCACATTAAAACTATATGAATGTTTAGTGCCAAAATTTTTTGGCACGTAACAACAATACAATAGTTATTCGCTCATTCCATTTTTTTATTTGGATATCTTGTCACTGCTTATTACCGTGTAATTAAACTCTTTTTGATTATTGCTATGATTTATTCAATATGTCTTTATAAATGCAGCTTACAAATTTTTAAATAACGATACAGTTAAATTAAATAAATTTTTATACATTAACATACACTTATGTAAGTATTAGAAATTGTATCGTTCTTTTTATCATAATCCCTTCAATATCTAGTCTAAATTACAAATTTTCGGAGATTTTACTTAAAAACAAAACACTTTTTTAACTCTACACTCTCAGAACTAAACAAAAATAAACCTTTTTTGTTATTATTATTTTTTATCAGCAACTACTTCCTAGTCTCTATACAGACCCTATTTTTAAATATAAATATGTACATCTATATCTGTTCGAAATTGGTTGTAATATTTTTAAAGAAAATTTCAATTTGTATTCACACATCCTCGCCACGCCATCTAGCTGTTAAGTTCATTTTTACCAGAGCCTCTCTGCTGTGTGACGCTCTGTTGCTCGTTCAGTTCTATTCAAGCTCTTGTGTCAAGTAGTACAAAATGTAGCTAACGCTATATACGTTTTAGTTTTAAGTGCATTGTCGTACAGTTATAGAATGCAGTCTTTCAATTTAATATAACAGTTCAATTACCGAAACGAAGTGCTTTTATTTATTTTAGCAATACCACCAGCCTCGAGTTTATTTGGTACAGTCCCCAAGTAAGTCCGCTTTCAAATAAGAAGGATAATCAGCCAAGAAATTATTGCCAATTAATATTTTCGAATAACGGCCTTATTCAAGCTTATAAACATGGTCCATTCGCAGCAGGATGTTTAATTATCATATTTTAAACAACAATTCAATTAAAACGCATCGTTTCGGATAATTAATCACATGTCTGGTTAATTAAATGCAGCATCAAGCTCTAAGTTCAAGTTATACGACGAATGCAAGAATTATTCACTTCATTTTCATTAAAACCAGGTTTGTACAAAATCCTAGTTTTAGGGAAACAATCAAGACGTTTTACTTGATGCGAATTTGATGGAAAAGCTGTACCAAGCTTTTCAAGTTTCAACACTACAATTCAAAACACTCCACTTTTGCGTGTGAGTGCGAGAGAGAAAGATATTTGATGGTTAACACCGCTTCCTGCTTAGCGCTTAGCAACAGCAATTCTTGCAAGTTTAAGAACAGGTAGGTGTGTCGTATCCTTTGTTTGCGCATCCTTTCTTTATCTAACTTGTGGCAACAAATTTGCTCATTTCAATTTTAATATTTTAAATGCACAGGTTGACATTTTAATAAAGAAAATATTGTGTTTTAATTATTTTTAAGTTATGTGGGTTTATAAATAACACCGATTTATCAATTCACTGGCTGTAATAATTTGATTAAATTATTATACTAATTACGTATTTCAATAATAAATACAATTGAGATTGGTTCCTTAAAGTATAGGTACAATCAAACAAATTCGATTTAACTTTCATTGCTTTGTTACAAGCAGATTCACTTATAGTTTGCTGCTTTTCTCACCAGTGGCGTACATTTGGTACGGCAATAATTTTATTGTATTTCCTTTCTCAAATAATTTGTGAAATGGAATCCTTATTAAATTACGTGGCTACATAAAGCCAGACTTACTAAATTCACAAATTATGTTACTTCCTTTGAACAAATTCAAGGCAACAGCGGTCAAGCGATTAGTTCAACAAAACTAATTGAACTACGCAAGCGGCTTAACGATATAATGCCTTTATTAAGCGAATTCCACGATTTAGACTTCAAAATTTTTGAATCAAGTCCAGATAGTGTGGATTCTGATTTTGATTTTGAAGATGCTTATTATTCAGTGGTGTCTCGTGCAGAAGATCTTATTCAGCATCATGATAATGAGACTGAACGCAGATCTGTCTCACCTAATTCGAGCGTTAAGTCACATTCGGGAAATTCTAGTCCCCAAATACGTTTACCAACGATATCAATTCCTAAATTCAGCGGAGAGAACCCGTCTGAATGGTTGGAATACTACGAAACGTTCAAAAATCTTATTCATGATAATGATTCGTTGTCAGATACACATCGTATGCATTATCTGAAATCAAGTTTGTGCGGACCCTCGGCACAAATCATTAAATCGCTGGATTTTAGTTCAACCAGTTACAAAACGGCGTGGAAGGCGCTGTGCGAGAGGTACAATGACCCTCGTATGCTCGTTTACAATCATCTCAAGGCCATACTTGAGCTTGAACCGGTTAACAAGGAATCTGCTTCCAAGTTACACCAAATTAATGATACATTATTCAAACATTATGCCACTTTAACTTCATTGGCTACTGATAAGCAACTTCTAGAATTTTTCATAATCTACGTTGTTTCCAAAAAACTAGATCCTCACACCTTTCGTGAGTGGGAAGTTTTGAGGAATTCTGCTGGGTCAGAGTTGCCCACATTACTAGAATTCAAAGAATTCTTAAAAAACACTGCAAATTTGTTAGACACCCTCGAGTCTAAGCAAAATAAGGTTACGTTGCCAGAGAAGTCTCCCAAGGTTTTGAAGCAACATTCAAAGTCCTTTGTTACTAGTGGCCCTTCATGCTGTTACTGCAAAGGTGCCCACGCCTTGTATAGATGTACAGAATTCTGTAAATTATCTGCAAGTGGCAGAATTTCCAAGGCAAAGTCACTGCAACTTTGTCTGAATTGTCTTTCTAAGGGACATTTTGTAAATCAATGTAATTCAAAGTTTACTTGCAGAAAATGCAACGCTAAACACAATACACTTCTTCATGAAGAAAAACAAACAAAATCCGAAGGTCAACCAGGGCCTGCAAGTTCTGCAGAAACCTCTGCTGAGCCAAATCAATCTATTTCTGCTTTTTGCTCGAACGATGTTCAAGTTCTTCTGCCAACAGCTATGGCAAAGATTATTTCAAGTGATGGAAGATGTCACAAGGTCAGAATTCTGCTGGATTCTGGATCACAATCAAATTTCATTCGTTCCGATGTATGTACTCGGTTGAAACTTCATACTCGCGGTACAAACATCACTGTTTCTGGCCTAAGTAAGGCTACTTCGCACATACGTGCACGGTGTGATGTCACAATTCAGGCGCTCCACACAAAGTTCAGGTTTAATGCTTCATGTTTGGTTCTAGAAGAAATCACAGGGGTTTCTCCTAGCTTCAATGTTGAACGAAACAGTATCAACATTCCGAATAACATAACACTATCCGATGCTACCTTTTGTGAATCTGGTACCATCGACATTTTAATAGGTTCGCCTATCTTTTGGACACTCTTATGTATAGGACAAGTTCACTTAGGCCCAAACCTCCCAATTCTCCAAAAAACTAGATTGGGATGGGTCGTGTCAGGTCCAACTACCACTTTTGCACAAAATATACAGTGCAACTTTGCATCTGTTGAGAATCCTGCTGATGCACTTATCAGATTCTGGCAGATCGAACATTACCCTGATGAGAAGGTTCTTACAGTGGAAGAAAGTGCTTGTGAAGCACATTTCGTACAAACTACACACCGAGATTCAGATGGTAGGTTCATTGTTTCTCTTCCCCTAAAACAGTCTCCGGATGTTTTAGGAGATTCATTCAAATTGCTCAAAAGGTTCTTTGCACTGGAAAGGCGACTGCAAGTCAATCCCGACTTAGCTGCTCGTTACAATCAATTTATGCGAGAATATATAGATCTGGGACACATGTCCATTGCTGATCCCCAGATTAATGAAATTTCTTACTACCTTCCGCACCATGGTGTCCTTAAGGAGGACAGCCTAACAACCAAACTTAGGGTTGTTTTCAATGGTTCACAAGAGACCACTAGTGGATATTCTTTGAACCACATTCAAATGGTTGGACCAACCATCCAACAAGATTTGTTTGCAATACTTCTACGGTTCCGCAAGCATACTTTTGCTATAGCAGGCGACGTTGAGAAGATGTACAGGCAGGTTCAGGTGGTGCCTGAACATAGGTCCTTACAACGGATTCTGTGGCGATTCACTCCTGCAGATTCAATTGCTACATACAACTTAAATACAGTCACATATGGTACAGCTTCGGCTTCTTTTCTTGCTGTTCGTAGTCTTACGCAGCTAAGCTATGATCATGCAAATTCTTTTCCTGATGTATCCAAGATAATCAAGGAAGATTTCTATGTTGACGACTTGTTAACAGGTACTAGCACGCTTGAAGGTGCTCGCATCCTTTGTTCTAAGTTAAAAACCATTTTAGATTCTGGTTGTTTCAAGTTACGCAAATGGATTTCCAATAATCCACAGGTCTTGGAAGGAATTCCAAGCTCCGATGTTCATCCAGGTGTTCTTAGGCTCGGTGAGCACGATCACACAAAAACATTAGGTATGATTTGGACTTTTCAGTCGGATCACTTCATGTTCACTATTTCAAATACCTTTGAACGAGAAGCTACAAAGCGTAGCATGCTTTCTGAGATTTCCCAAATCTTCGATCCTTTGGGTTTCCTTGGTCCATGCACCTTGGGAGCTAAAATTCTCATTCAGCAACTATGGCTGGAAAAGTTGGGTTGGGACGATGCTGTTCCTGACAAGATTAAATTCAAATGGACTTCATATCGTAGCGAACTAATCGGCCTAAATGACCTTAAAGTTCCTCGACATGCTGTGTGCGAACAATACACTGAGGTTGAGTTCCACGGTTTCTGCGATGCTTCCATGCAAGGGTATGGTGCATGCACCTTTTTACGTTCTAAGGACAAGGACGGCGTATATCACGTTAAACTCCTGTGTTCGAAATCTAGGGTTTCACCTTTGAAACCATTAACCATTCCCAAGTTGGAGCTCTGTGGAGCTGTTCTCTTGGCGAAACTTTCCAAACAGGTTCTAAAGGCGTTAGACTTGCAGATTACTCGCTGTTTCTTTTGGTCTGACTCTACTATTGTCCTAGGATGGTTGAAAACCAATCCAAATTTATTAAAAACATTTGTATGCAACAGAGTTGCTGACATACAGCATCTCACTGAATGTGGTACATGGGGTCATGTACCAACCAGGCACAATCCTGCGGATTTACTGTCTAGAGGAGTAAACCCTCTGGCATTAAAGGATTCAAGTCTTTGGTGGCACGGTCCATCATGGCTCCATGAAGATGAGTCTTTGTGGCCCAATTCAAATTATTCGTGCGTGGAACTTCCTGAAATAAAAGGAGAAACTAGTTGCAATCTAGTTAATTCACAAGAACCATTTCTATTCAATCGGTTTTCAAGCTTGTCTCGTTTAGTACGAGTCACGGCTTATTGCCTTCGTTTTCGAAACAATTTTTTAAAGCCCAAGGCAAGTCGTTGCCTAGGTCCTCTATCCGTAGACGAGTCTCAAGAATCTCTTCTTGTACTTGTAAAGCTTTCGCAGCAAGAGTCATTCTCTTCTGAATTAAAATTATTATCTCTAGGAAAACCCTTAAAATCTTCATCGCTATTGTCGCTCAATCCCTTCCTGGATTCAAAGGGCATTATGAGAGTTGGTGGTCGACTCCGCAATTCTCATTTTTCATTTGATAAAAAATTTCCATTGTTACTTTCGGTAAACACCCAATTGCAAAGCTCATCGTTCTCAACGAACACTTGCGACTACTACATGCTGGGCCACAGGTACTATTGTCTTCTCTTAGAGACAAGTACTGGATTATTTCATGTCGAAATCTTGCCAAGAAAACTGTTCATCAATGTTTGCGATGCTTTAGGTTTGCGCCAAAACTCACTGAACCAATAATGGGCAATCTGCCTTTGTCTCGTGTTCAACCATGTCCTCCTTTTCACGTAACTGGGGTAGACTATGGTGGACCATTCATAATCAAAGACCGCAAGGGTCGTGGATGTAAGACGTCTAAATCTTACTTGAGTCTGTTTGTCTGTTTCACTACGAAAGCAGTGCATCTGGAATTGGTGACTGACTTAAGTACGGAAACGTTTTAATGGCCTTCCGGCGGTTTGTTGCTCGACGTGGCAAACCACTACATGTATATTCCGACAACGGAACCAATTTCGTTGGCGCGAACTCAGAACTCAAAGAATTATATACATTTTCAAAACTCAAGCTAGTTCTATTTCTGATTCTACAGCCATGGAAGGAATAAATTGGCATTTTATACCTGCATACAGCCCGCACTTTGGTGGACTTTGGGAAGCTGGTATAAAATCATCCAAATATCATTTAAAGCGGGTTATTGGGAACTCTTTGTTAACATACGAGGAGATGAGCACTTTGTTGTCTCAGGTAGAAGCCACACTCAACTCTCGTCCTCTTTCACCTTTGTCATCTGATCCCAATGATCTCCAGCCACTCACTCCGGCCCATTTCCTTATTGGTCGGCCACCTACTGCATTGCCGGACCCAGACTTGCTACAAGTTGCTGAATCCCGGTTGTCTACGTTTCATAAGATACAAAATTTTCATCTGCGCCTCTGGAAAAGATGGAGTAAAGAATATCTATCGGAGCTCCAACAACGTGTGAAGTGGCGAAAAACATCCTCTCAACTCGAAGAGGGCTCACTAGTTCTTATCAAGGATGACAACGCGCCTCCTATGCAATGGAAGCTCGGCAGAGTGACTCTGCTTCACCCTGGTGCTGACGATGTTGCTCGTGTTGCCACGGTCAAAACTTCAAATGGAAGTGTCAAGCGCTCCTTCGCAAAATTGTGCGCTTTTCCTCAGTGCGTGAGTGCCTAGAAGGGAAAATCGGTGTGTGCAAGATAATTCTTAGTTGTGCTTAGATTAAGTTTTATTTGCCCTTTATCTTATTGTTAATGAGTATATCTTGTTAATTGTAATTGTATTCTTAGTTCTAAGGTTTTTCTTTTGAAAGCTCAGATCTTTCAAGGCGGGCGGCATGTTCGAAATTGGTTGTAATATTTTTAAAGAAAATTTCAATTTGTATTCACACATCCTCGCCACGCCATCTAGCTGTTAAGTTCATTTTTACCAGAGTCTCTCTGCTGTGTGACGCTCTGTTGCTCGTTCAGTTCTATTCAAGCTCTTGTGTCAAGTAGTACAAAATGTAGCTAACGCTATATACGTTTTAGTTTTAAGTGCATTGTCGTACAGTTATAGAATGCAGTCTTTCAATTTAATATAACAGTTCAATTACCGAAACGAAGTGCTTTTATTTATTTTAGCAATACCACCAGCCTCGAGTTTATTTGGTACAGTCCCCAAGTAAGTCCGCTTTCAAATAAGAAGGATAATCAGCCAAGAAATTATTGCCAATTAATATTTTCGAATAACGGCCTTATTCAAGCTTATAAACAATATCCCTTTTCTTGGTCTACTCTATTGAATTCCTATAAAATACCCACAACATGAAGCACGCCCTTATTTATTAGCATTCCTGTTTATCACTATATAAATCAGAAACACATACAAATCATCCCTTAAAACAATGTATATAATAAATATAGGTATTTATCTAAAACATAATCCCCATTTTACACTTATCCCTTAAACTTTATCTAACCCAGTTTAAATCTAAATTGGTTATTCGACCCCAGTCCCATCCAGTAAATATTAGCTGGACTACACTATATCTTCTTGAGTTGCTATATGCAAATTATCTGGGTAACATTTGACATCCCTTAATATTAGAAGAACAGTGTGTTTGTTCGTCACTCATCCTTGGAGAAGTAAGCGCAGGGTTGTAAACTTCTCTCTGCCGTACTCTTTTTCCAACTCTAGTTTATATTGTAAATCACCTGCTTGCGGTGCTTAGTGTTTAGTAATTGAAATACTTTCCGAAAATGCTTTACCCAATAGGTACTGAGGTGTTAGTTTATGTCTTCGTTTACATTTTTTAGACGAGACATAATAACATAAAAAGGCTGTAAATGTCGTTTGTTAGTAGTGGGTTACACATTAGCTCTTAAATAACTTTATAGTGATGTCGAATAATCACATATTACAAACATATGGATTTTCATAAACTATGAGATTGAACATGTCATTGTAAAAGACTTGGTGATTCTGAAGAATTACAGAAATAGTATACGAATGGATGGACGTTCGTTGGTATGCGACCGCAAATGTGTTTGTAATGTACGTTTATGTGATACGAAATAATTACACAAATTAGATACAAATGCATGCTCGTTAGTATGAACCGCATATGCATTCGTAAAACAATATTTTGCTATGTGAAGTAATTGCACTAAATGCATTCGAATGAACGTGCGTTAGTATGCGCGCGCATGTGTCTGTATAAATTACCTTTTATAATTTGGAATAATTACACAAATTGTATGCAAACGGACATTCGTTGGTATGCGAGTGCATGTGTCTTTGTAAATTACTTCTATGTAATGGCGAATAATAGCACAAAATGCATACAAATGGATGTTCGTTACTATGCGACTGCGTATGTAGTTGTATGGTAATTTTTTATGACGCAGAATAATTAAACAAATTACTTGCAGATGGACTTTCGTTGGTGTGTGACCGCAAATGTTTTTGTAAAAGACTTTTTTGTAACGCGGAATAATTACACAAATTGCACACAAATGGGCGTTTATTCGTATGCGATCGCATATGTCTTTGTAAATTACTCCTCAGTGATGCAGAGTAATTACACAAATTGCATTTGAATGGACGTTCGATAGTATGCGAGCGGATATGTAGTCGTAAATAACTTTTTTGTTTTGTGGTATAATTACACAAATTGCATGCAAATGGACGTTCGTTGATATGCGACCGCATATGGTTTTGTAAGGTACCTTTTTCTGACGCGGAATAATTACACAAATTGCATACAAATGGACGTTCCTTCGTATGCGACCGCATATGTCTTTGTAAATTACATCTCAGCGGTGTGGAGTAATTACAGAAATTACATTCGAATGGACGTTGGTTAGTATGCGACCACATATGTAGTTTTAAATAATGTTTCCGTGATGCGGTATAATTACACAAATTGCATGCAAATGGACGTTCGTTAAAATGTGACTGCAAATGTTTTTGTAAAAGACTTTTTGTTGTTGAAGAGTAATTACACAAATTGCATTCGAACAGACGTTCGTTAGTATGCGACCGCATATGTATTTGTAAATTATATTTTGCTGATGCGGTATAATTACAGAAATTGCATTCGAATGGACGTTCGTTAGTATGCGATCGCATATGCTTTCGTAACGTACTTTTTTGTGATGCCGCATAATTACACAAATTGCATTCAAATGGACGTTCGTCAGTATGCGACCGCATATGTGTTTGTAAGGTACTTTTGATTGACGCGGAATAATTACACACGTTGCATGCAAATGGGCGTTCGTTAGTATGCGTCCGCAGATGTAGTTGTAAATAACATTGCTGTTTTACGGTATAATTACACAAATTGCACGCAAAAGCACGTTCGTTAGTATGCGACCGCATATGTCTTTGTAGTTTATATTTGTATGATGCGGAAAAGTTACACAAATTGCATGTAAATTGTCGTTTGTTAGTATGTGCAAACATTTTCACTTGGATGCACTTTTATATAATGCAGATTGCTTACGTAAACCACGTGACCCCGATCGTTTGTTAGTTCGGGACCACGTTATGGGTTTGTAAATTACTTTCTTCTGGTACACAAAACACTCGAATGGATAGTCTGCGC
>JARFIW010000793.1:0-14664 GCA_036346225.1 Platerodrilus igneus
TTCGCGTTTTAAAATGTTAAACAAAGAAAATTTCAATAATTGAAAAATACAAATGGAAGCGCTATAAATAAAACGTGTTGCTTGGGGGTTATGTGAACGGAACTTGTGTTAAACCAGATTTAAAAGACTAGAATGCAAATTTTAAGAAAGAAGTTGAAAAATGGTTTAAAAGGGATAGTAAAGCCAAATCAGAAATAATTTTTTCAATTTGTTCCTCAGAATGATGGTGGCAACTGAGTAGGTTGTTTGTTATGCGCTGCTTCGTAATTTATTTTAGGCGTATTACTAAGTTCCGGTAATTCGTATTTCTTTGTTAGTGCATGTGTTTTGGACCTGTGTCCATTATTTGATAATAATCTGAATTCGATTTTTATTGTGGTGATCAAACTCGTTAGATAACATTACAACAGCAATTATTCGATCGTCCATGATGAAAAAACCTGTTCTACATCTAGTTCTAAAAGTGATGAGGATGAAGGATTTGAAGCTATAAACAAGTGCAGCAATCAAGCTCAAGGTGTTGAGAATGACGCAGGTACGTTAAAAGATGTTTGCTGCATTTACGTACTATCAAAGCATATATGAACAAACTTACGCTAAATGTTTCGGATATGAATGAAATGATTTACTTAAAATTAGATTAATTATCTTCTAACTTCAATTCGCTTAATACTAAATGCGACTCCAATTCAAGCCGTGTTGATAAACTGGAAAATAAAATCGATTTTCTGGAGCAAATGAATAGGTGCAATAATTTACGGTTGTTCGGTGTTGGTGAGGTAGCTGGTGAGTCTACTGATAACATTGCTCTGTCTGTACTAAACGAGCACCTAAAACTGGGTTTCTCCACATAAGACATCGAAAGATCTCATCGTGTGGGCAATCCCCCAGTAACGAAAAAACCTCGAGGTATTATAATCAAATTTGCTAGTTATAGAGTGCGCACAATGGTTTTTAATAACAAAAATTTATTTAAAAGCGCCAGATTTGTTATCGGTGAGGACTTAACCTCAATTAGACACTTAAAACTAATTATTATTCAGGAGCAATATGGGATAAAAAATTGCTGGAGCCGTGACGAAAAATTGTTCTTTAAAGCTAGCAGTAGCGTGCAAAGTGTTACGTAGTTTATACAAATTTTCTTCATAATATTTGGAATTGGAGGTTCTACACTCACGACGCAGCTGATTATTTTACAATTTTTTTCCTTTTTATTTTTTTTTTTAAGTCTAGTTTTTCACTATCAAGGATTTGATGCACCTAGTTATTTCGCAATATATTATAGTTTTAGTTCTACCCTATTTAAAAGTTATTAATAATTGTGCAGGTAGTCCCCGGATTTTGAATTTAGAATGTTGCTTTCGTTATCATATTAAATTATAAGTTGAACATTTTACATATTCATTCATATTGATTTTTCTAATTCATCCTAGTCTACTAGTACTTCTTACTGACTAAGGGGTCCTTAACCATTTTTTACCAAATTTTTGATAGGGTTTTTAATGAAATCTATCATCAAAGCAATATAATTGTCTGTGGAGACTAACGTTCACTTTGGTTCAAATGATATCGATGCTTATGGTCTAATTGACTTTTTTGCTGCTCATAGGCTCCATTCTTTAAATATGGCTCCTACACGCTATAAAAATTGTATTGACAATATTTTTACTAACTTATCTAATTGTACATGCCAGGTTCTAAATACAGGGCTTTCAGATCATTTTGGGTTGTACATGCAATTCAAGTTCACTGATAATTACAACTTGAAGGAACATGCCAAGCTTTTTCAACCTTTTACTAGCTACGATAAATTTAAATTTTACAAACATGTGGAATCACTGCATTGGAACTTTGTTGATGACGACAATTTAAATGTTCATGAAAAGTTTAATATATTGTTCTGAGTGCAGTAACAATTTGTTTTCCTAAAAAAATTTCTAAAGTTATGACAAGTTCTCACTCTAAAAAAATTAAATGGTTCACTAATGATTTGGTGGTAATGCGGAAGAATTATATATTCTTTCTTGAAATGCACAAGGCACAACCTAGTAATAATCTGAAATCATATTTAAAGAAATTAAGATACAATTATAGATTTGCTTTGAAGGAAGCTAAACGTCAAGCATACGACAATTTTCTACGTAAAGCTGGGAATAATAATCGACTAAAATGGAAATTAATTAATTCACACAGAAAATTATATACAAATGATGTTGATACAAACTTTACCGCTACTGAATTTAATAACTATTTTATTGGATCTGTAAACAAAGTTGTACAAACTTTAAATATTTGTGATAGGGTGTACCAGTTTCTCCTTCAGTTGTATCTGTTAATGACAAAAATAAATTTCTATTTAAAGAAGTTTCAAACAATTATGTCAGGGATCTAATTACAACTTTAAAGAATACAAACTCCAGAGATCTCTTTGACTTGAATAGTGCGCTCATAAAGATTATATGTAATACCATAGTTATACCGTTAACAAAGCTCATAAACTTCTGCATTAAGGATTCCATATTTCCAGATGTTCTGAAACAAGCAAAGGTTGTCCCAGTTCATAAAAAAGGTACCACCTCATTGATTGAAAATTACAGACCGATTTCAGTGTTACCTATTATTTCAAAAATTTTGGAAACTGTTAAAAGATCAATTGGTATCTTTTCTTGAGGAACATCAACTTCTAACTACCCGCCAATTTGGTATTCGAAAAAATCTCTTTACTACTCATGCAATTATTAATCTTGTCGAAAAAATTTCTCAGTCATTTGAAAAAGGGCAATACCTGTTGGCCGATTTCATAGATTTTAGCAAAGCGTTTGATTGTGTTGACCACCATATACTGATTAATAAGTTGTATGCCCTGAACTGTGATGAAAATTGTATCATGCTTATTAAATCGTATTTAAACGATAGGTCTCAATTAGTGCATTACAAAGATAATTTTTCTTCTCTAGTCAATGTCCTGACAGGTGTACCCCAAGGTTCCATATTGGGACCTCTTCTGTTCCTATGTTTCATCAATGATTTACCAACATTCCTATGCGATTCTAACCTTATTCTTTATGTAGATGATACGACTTTGCACTATCAGGGGGACAATTTATCACAGCTTTTACAAGAAAGTACCAAATCCTTAACCCTACCTCAAAATTGGTCTACTCACAATAAACTTTGTTTAAACAATAATAAGACTGTTCAACTTGTCTTCTCACTGAAATCTGGAGCATCAAGTTGCGACCAGATTGCTAATTTTCTGGGGTTACAATTGATGCAGTTTTAAGTTGGGATAAACATTGTCACAGTTTAAGTAATAAACTTTGTAGAACACTATATTTCATTAATTCACTAAAAAACTCAGATGTCTTAAAACTTGCTATTTTGTCCATGTTCCATTGTCATATGTCTTATGCGATTGAAGTTTGGGGCCATTGCTCATCCAGTAAACGTGTATTTCAATTACAACGCTGTGCAATGCGTGCAATATCACATCTAGGTTTTCGTGATGACTGTCGTAATAATTTTGTTAAACTTAACATTTTAACGCTTTCATGTATTTATATTATGCAATGCTCCATTTATGTTCGGAAAAAATCTACCTAAGTATAGTAAACATATAAACACACACAACTTTAACACATGTGGCAAGTTTGACTTGGTGCCATCCTGTCATAGGCTGTCTCGTAGTAGGTTTGGAACCAATTACTATGGTGGTATATTTTACAATGCACTACGTCCCTGTATTAGAGAATTGCCACTTACTCGATGTAAAGCTACGCTAAAAAAATTTCTAGTTAAAAATGCCTTCTATTCTTTTAATGATTATCTTAATGAAGCAGTAAATCTAGAGTCTAAAATTAGTTTATATATTATTATTATTATTAATTTAATAATTATATTGACACATCCAACACATTTAATTGTATAATGAAATAAATACATGATTGATTAATTGATTGATTGATATTAATTTAACTGCGGAAGGAGCAGCACAACAACTCATAGTACCTGTGTTTATAAGTGTATACTTGTGAGCACCTATTAAATTCCTTTAGTTTATATCTCCGTTCTTTTAAATTTCACGTTTAAATAGCTACAATCAATGTACGTTCTTTAAACTCAGGGTTTCATGCTTTCTCTGCTCTGGTGGATGAGAATAAGTTAGATATAATACTCGTAGCTGAAACTTGGCTTAATGTAAACAGTAATATAAACGATTATCAGCTTGTAGGATTTCATTTATTTATAATGACTGAGTTGGTAGAGGTGGAGGTGTTGCCATATATGCAAGATGCTCTCTAAACTGTCGTTTCCTACATTAGCATTGTGTGACCTGACCCAACAGAACTTTAAGCGTCGAAACTCCTGCGCCATACGTGCTATCCTTCAAAAATTGTAAATGTAGCACTTATCTCCCCATTATAAAATGTTATATAACAAAGCGAAAAAAGCTTGTTGGCTAAATAAGTTTAAATACTGCTGGATTAGAGACGGCAAGATTATGCTATGTCCCGATGAAACATCATGTGTTACCGTAATCTATGATATCTCGCTAAAAAAATTGGTTTGTGAATAAATTGTAATCTTGTTTATATACATTAAACTTATACTAATGGCAAAAAGTAATAATAAATGTTTAACTATTTACTATCAAAATGTATGTGGTATTAGAACCAAATGCAAGGACGTATTTATCGCCACTTCTTCTTGTGAATTTGATATCGTTTGTCTTACCGAAACCTGGTTACGGGACTCGATAACTGACACAGAACTTTTTCCTTCTGACAAGTTTAATGTCTATAGAAAAGACAGAAATCATATTGGTCCTCGTCGAGATGGTGGCAGCGTTTTAGTCGCAGTTAACAATGCATACGAGTCTTGTGTAATCAACAACTTTTCATGCTCTGCTATTTGTGAAGACATTTGGACTTCCGTATTGAAGGTGAATTGTAAGTGCATTTTTATCTGTTGCGTGTATGTACCTCCCTATGTGTCATTTGATTACCTAACTTTACATATTAACAAGTTTATGGAGATAGTACTTAATCACCCCAATAATGATTTTATCATACTAGGCGATTATAATTTACCGGAACTAATTTGATCTACATTTTATAAAGCACAGAACTTTATAACCAGTCTTAGTGAAATCTCCATTGATGCTTTTACTTTGGTAAATTTAAAACAATTTAACAGATTGTCAACCTTAATAATAAAATACTAGACCGTGTCTTATCGACAAAGGAAGGTATTGGTATTTTTAGAGTATGATGAAGACAATAACAAGTGTTGTGTTTATTGTGCTCCAGCTTTGATACTTGTTTTGTGTGGTAAAAAATAGTTTTAAATACTTGTCAAGTTTATCACACTGTGAAGTTATGGTGCTTTGTTTTATGAAAATAGTTTCATCAGCTTTGTACTTAAGGCTGATTGATTATTCATAAAAGACTAAAAGCATATATAAATTCTTATAGAAATTAGTTGATGTTCATTAAGTCATTTTATGTTACACCTGGAAATTCATCAAATGCTGTCCATATGTATTGTCTTTTGAACAGCTTGATAAGGTTTAATGTTACTAAAATTTCCTAATATTTGAATGATTTTGAATACAATAATTCACCTCATAATTGTATAAATTCTTGTTTATTTTATTGTGGCTGTTAACATCTATTTTATGAATTATTGCATTCCATATAATCTTCAATTTGTTATTATAACTTATGTTACATCATTCATCCTTTTATTGTACCCATATATACCTTTGTTACACTACTGTAATTCCTACCGTGGTCCAGTTTTTACTTTGAACTTGTTAGACACTGCGAAGGACCCCGCTAGTCTGAAGAGTTTATATTCACTTACCTTTCCTCACTTCTCAATTTTGTGTCCATCGTCAAAGTATCCTATACTCTATCATGTCTGAACGATTTGTATTTAACTGTTGTCGTACTAAGTTCCATAGTAACTATATCTGTGTAAACTGTAATGCTATATATCACAAGAGCTGTCTTGAATCGAAAATAAAAAAATTCACAAAAATTGAAAACTTTAAAGTTAGCTGTTGCAATAGTTCAAAGATGACCATTACACTGGATGCATATAACAAATTAACTGAGGATATATGCAATCTAAAATCAGAGAATGAAAATCTGAAAATTGAACGTGACAGTCTGGGACGTCATATTCAACGTCACACCGCTCAACTAGATACTTGTCTTGAAGAGAGTGTTAATATGGAAGATTCCTCATCAAATACAAATAAAGAAAATCAACTACAAATAAAAGAATTTTCCCATAAAACTAAGATACTTGAAAATGAACTGTTAACTCTCAAAATGAAACTAGAAGATAATAAAAAAATTGAAAATCTGGCACTAACTAATAAAGCTACGCAAACACCTGATGCTAGCGGTCTTGATCCTTATCTGAATGTGCATAAGGAAAAGTTTTGTGTTAACGTATGCTCTCAAACTGAGTATAAATGGGGGGATGACAACTGTTCAGTTAGTGTTGCTTTGCAAACTGAGCAGGAAAATTTGGGAAAGATTGACCATGAGCAGTTGACCACAAATCAAATACCGGCACATGTCCATCCACGTGGCACAAATTGAGGTGTTAAATTACATTATGTACCTAGTTCAAATTCTTGCAAAGAAAATTATAATGTCTCGCTACAAGAAGAACTTTGTAATGCAGCTACTAAGAATGCTCCATTTGTTAATGAAAATGAAGTACCTAAGTGTAATATCAGAACAATAACATCTACCTACAAACAAAAAATTGCTGTGTTTGGTGATAGCCATGTTAGACGATTTTCTGAAATCCTATATTCTCTATTAGGGTCTGATTCCTACACAATTTATGTAGAATGTAAACCCAGTGCAACATTAGAACAGTCTATAAAGAATGTGTCAGCAGTACTCAGTGATTTCTCTAAACTTGATTCTATTATTATACTAGGTGGCATTGGCAATGCTTTGAAAGGTTCTAAAGTACCTCTTGCAACATTGTCTTTATTAAAGAATATTGCAGATTGCACAAACCTTCACTTGATTGCCGCACCGTTCTGGAAGGGCCGTATAGTGTTGAATCAGATCATTCATTCCTTAAACCTTGAAATATATGATTTTCTCACATCTTCGAATGCTGTGTTTAATTACTTTGATATTAATAGTATATTATCTGTGGATCGTTTCACCCGTCATGGACTTCACATGAAATATAACGGGAAAGTTTTTCTTCTTCAACATGTAGTGCAAAGTACAAATAAATTCACTTCGTATTTTCCGAATTTTCTTGCTACCAAAAACAGCCTGGTGAGCATTAAAATTAGTATTGATAATACTTGTACCAATTCAATTGAATCCTTACCAGATTCTTATATTAATACTTATGAGGATTCACTAAACACTACTGCTGACAAAAATAACTCTTTTCCGCCTATTACATGTGATTTTAATAGCAAATCGTTTTTTTAAATAAGCATTCGCCAGAGATTCCCTTTTCACTTCTATTACTTAATATTCGTAGTTTGCGTAACAAGGTTGATAGCTTATTAATTATATTAGAATCTTTAAATTTTCCTTTCATATTATGCATAACGGAACATTGGTTAACTCCCAATGAATATATCCATATTGACAACTATAATCTTATTAATATTTTTTGCAGAAACTCTCTGTAACATAAAGGCACGGCAATATATAGTACTGTTAATTTTAATTGTGAAAGCAAATCCACCTTTGATCACTTGAGGGTTGAATTCACCTTTGAGGTTAGTCATGTCTATTCTAAATTTAATAATCTACATATCTTTTGCATTTATCGATCACCTACCGGTAACATTGACTACTTCCTTGATGCCCTGAATACAATCCTTATTGCAACTTCGGTTCATAGTAAAGTCATCTTAACTGGTGACTTTAACTTAAATTATAATAATTCTTCTGATAGAAATTTAATTAATTTTAAGCGTTTATTGTTGTTGTATAATATGACTATGGAGGTTCACTACGATACACGTCTATCTTCAAAATCCGCTTCTTGTATTGACTACATTATTTCAAATATTCATTCCTCTGCGATCCTATGTTCTGAACCTATAAGTAATGACTTGTCTGACCATGAATTCTTATATTTTTCTTGCACTTCATTATACCCAGATAGCTCAAAGGGTATTAAACGATGTGTTTTTAATCACAAAACTAAATCTAAATTTGCAATACTATGCTCTCAGATTGATACCTCTAAGACACTACCGAGTTTAAATCAAAATTTTTTAGCACTAGTTTCAGCCCTCTCGATAGCTTTTGAAAAGTCATTTCCACTTCAAGAATATAAACAAAAGCATAATAAATCCTGGTTGACAAATGGTATTCGTATTTCTGCAAGAAATAAAAAATATTTACACTATTTATACAAGCATTATCCTAACTCATTATTTATAAGGAACTATTATTTAAATTATAAGAAAATATTTGAATCTGTAATCAACTTAGCAAAAATTACTGCAATGACTAAACGAATCTTGGTATCAAAACGCAAACAAAAAGAATTATGGCATATCATAAATGAGGTAACAGGAAGAACTAATCCTGCTATAAAGGCCATATCTTTGAATAACTGTCTTGATGATAAGGTAGCGGATACCTTAAATTTACATTTTGTAAATGCAGCTTATGCCCTAGTATCTAATAATCATGTTTCCATTGCCGCTTCAAGCGATTATTTGTATACAAATAAACAATCTAACCCTAATAATTTCATGCTCCGTCCTACAAGCTATCAAGAAGTAAGGGAAGTAATTAGTTCGTTTAAAAATAAAAGTTGCTCTGGTACTGATAATATACCTGCAAAAATACTTCTCAATCTTCCTGAGAACATTCTAATTCATCTTTCTGATCTCATAAACGACTCTTTCTCTTTAGGGATTTTCCCAGACTGTCTTAAACACGCAATTGTCATCCCTTTACACAAAGGAGGTTTATTTGTGGTAAATAATTTCCGCCCAATATCATTGTTGTCATTTTTTTCAAACATTATCAAGACATTAGTCAAATCCAGGCTCTTAAGTTTTGTTAATAAATTTGATCTTTTCGCTTTAACTCAATTTGGTTTTTGTGCAAAAAAATCAACAAAGGACGCTATTTATAATTTTTTCACTAATGTTTATTCAAGTATAAACACTGTTAAGTCCTTTTCTTTTGCTGTATTCGTAGATATAAGTAAAGCTTTTGACTCTGTAAATCACGAGATACTATTAAAAAAACTTTATTTTTCTTCTTAATCTTCTTTGGGTATTAAACCACTCATAGTTTTTAAAATTATCTTTATTAACGTTTCGATCCATAACCTAGGATCGTTTTCAAAATAATAAAAACTTCAAGTTTGACATTTATGACACAAATTGAAGGTGACTTTGATTTAGGCTACCTCTTTGGTAGATTTTAACATTGTTCTGAGATAATCTTATGGCGGGTTTACACTTGTCAGATACCAATGTTGTTCTATGAAGGTTGTATATGGATCTGAGGCGACCCTATGGCGGGTTTACATTTGTCAGATACCAATACTGTTTAACGGAGATTGTATATGGTTGTGAGGTAACCTTATTGCGGGTTTACACTTGTCAGATACCAATGCTGTTTTACAGGGGTTGTTAATATGCTTCATCATCATCTTCATTGGATCTTCATCTCAAAACTGGTTGGACATGTACCTGCACTTATTTATATTCTGAGCTAGCTTCCTTCTATTGTTTTCTAATTTTATGTTTTATTTCACCTAGATTCAGTGAAGGGGTTAAGCAACCTGTGGCTACCAAGATCCCCCAACACTTAGATATTTGCCGAAATAATGGTTTTCTAGTTAATATGCTTATTGTTATATAATTAGTTATTGTATGTATAAATAGAAATCATGTATGTAGGCTGTATTTCATGTTAATATCGCAAGGAAAACCCAGGAAAAACTTGCAATGCTACCTAGATATTGGTTCCAATCATATCTTGGAGAACGTACGCAATCAGTTCGAAATGGAAATTATAATGTATCTTCGAAACTTGAAATAAAACTAGGTGTGCCTCAAGGCTCTGTATTGGGGCCTATACTGTTTTTATTCTTTATCAATGACTTTGTAACTTCTATCAGATACGCATCTGTCACCTTGTTTGCGGACGATATTAGCTTAAGTTGGGAATCTTCTTCGATCACTTCACTTGAATCTCACATCTCTTCAAACATGTCATCAGCCAATAATTGGTTTAAGATAAATAAGCTTTCGGCAAACGTCGAAAAAACCTGTTCCATGACCTTCAAGGGTTGGAATTGCATTAAAAAAATGAAACAGCTCAGTAATTTAAACTGCTCCACTTCTACCAAATTTCTAGGTCTGACGGTTGATTGCAACCTTACCTGGAATGAGTATGTAACCAAGCTTGCTAATTCCTTAGCTTCTGCTTGCTACGCTATTAGATCTGTGTCCAGGGTATCAACGGAAATTGGCACTCTTAATGCATACTATGCACTATTTGACTCAAAAATGCGATATGGACTAGCTTTTGGGGCAACAGTTCTCTCAAAAACATTAAAATAATATTTAAACTGCAAAAGAAAGCAATTAGGATAGTCTGCAAAACCTCTAGGTATACTCATTGCAAACCATTATTTAAAAAACTTAACGTTCTCACTTATGCTTCAGCATTCATTTGTGATACCCTCCTATTATTTTACAAGTATCGATCTAACTTTCCTATAACAAATTCTGTTCATGGTTACAACACCCGAAATTCCAACGCTATACATTGTCCTGGGCATACTTCAACACGAATTAAACGATCATTCTGGTATATGGCCCCTACTTTATATAATAAACTCCCAGCCTCGATCAAAAACCTAAATAATCTTTTGCTTTTAAAAGTGCGCTTTTAGCCTTGTTACGCAAACGATGTTATTATACCATAGAGGAATTTCTGGAGGATCTTTGACTAGTACTTTTAGTATGTTATTTTAAATTATTTAATGTGTAATTTGTTATTTATTTTAGATGTAACTTTGTATTTTTAAAGTTTTTATTGTATTATTTAAAGGGATAAGTGTAACTACCATTCTATATGGATACAAATATATATCTATCTATCTATCTATTATAGTAAACTACTGCGATAACCCGTTTGTTCCTGTGGATGTACACCATAAAGCACTAGACATAACTTTTCCAACATGTAAACTAGTAACGAAATCTGCTATCTCTTATAATAAACCAGATTTTAAAAGGTGTGATTATAATAAAATAGTAATGGACCTAAATTAAACACACATCTTGTATGACATGTTAAACAATTCGATTAGAAAACATGTCCCGTATAGAATGTTACATGCCAAAAATCGGCTATGTAAACATTCCTGTAAGGTTCTAATTTGGAAGTGATTTCGCGCCAATAATTTACAAAGACTTGGGCGTGCATTTCCGTCCCTTAAAATAGTTGCGTTTGCGCGAGATTTCGCCGACGTGGAGTGTGGAAGAGTGGGGAATTTCCGACACGTCGAGACTAGTCAGCCAGACGTCGAGCCGAGTGGTTTATCTTTGTGCCTTTTCTTGTCTTCTTTTTCAGGCTATGTAGGTTTCCCTCCAATTTCTACCTATTATCGTTCCTTATACCAGTTTCCTGTGGTTCGCTAATAAGTAGAAAGAAGAAGACAAATTTGAATTTGGATTCAACCGGGGGCAGACGGATGACCCACGCCCTCAATGCTTCCCGATGCCAGCTGCCGCCATAATAGCGTAATGCTGTAAGGAGTCCTACAATTACGTGAGTAGCTTTATCGCGTTTTTGCATGTGATGTAGTAATTTTAAACATATGACGTAATACCTTATTTGTGCGTCATTGTGCAAATATTTATTTGTGCTACCGACTGACGTAGTGGCTCTCATGCATTACCGCCGAAAGTGTAACAAGAAATGTAAAACAAATACAGGTTTCCACCATTGTTCACACGTGAAACTATTAAGTGTATCAACGAAAAAAAAAAGATCATACTCGGTGGAAAAAATATAACGATAATTCAAATTATAATACATTTTCATTATTAAGGAAGCGCAGTAAACAGATTATCAAGACCGACTATAAACAATACAGTGTACGGAAAGTCAAATAAAATCAAATGTTAAAAAAATTTTGGTCGTTATCGCGCAGAAAAAGAAAATTAATACGATACCCATTACCATGTACTTTAATGACAAACAGTCATCTGATAGTTCTGAAATATGTAACATGTTTAGAGAACATTTTCACTCAGTCTACGAACCTGAGGCTGTTTCTACTCGGCCACATTGAGATATGTACAAATTTAGTAAAAATTCTGATTTACACACTTTTAAAATTACCCATGAGGAGTTAATGGAAGCACTTAACAAATTAGATGTTACTAAGGGCGCTGGTCCTGACGGGAGTCCTCCAAATTTTATATATGAATGTCCCGGAGCACTAATAGGTCTATTGCTTATCATTTACATCGATATGGAAAAAGGCATTTATAACCCCTATTCTTAAGAATGGTGATAAAATAATGTAAAAATTATAGACCGATATCCATACTTGATACTTTTGTAAAAATTTTAGGATCTATAGTTACCAAGCAACTTTTTTTCAAAATAAAAAATCATATCAAGTTCCAACATGGATTTTAGATGGTCTACAGTAACCAATTTGATATCATTCACGCAAGATGTTACTGATCAAATGAATAATAGAACTCAAGTGGATGCTGTGTATACCGATTTCTCTAAAGCATTTGACAGGGTCTGCATCCAACTTCTGGTTCTTAAATTGGAGAGGATTGGTATAGGTGGTATGTTACTAAAATTTCTTCATTCATATCTGACCTCACGTCAACAGTGCCTTGTGACAAACAACCAACAGTCAGATTGTTTCTTAGTAAGCTCCGGTGTTCCGCAAGGTTCACATATAGGCCCCTTGCTCTTTATTATATTTATCAATGATATTTCAGAAGAACTTTTACCGGATCCTCTTTTATGTTGTCGGTTTGTCCAATCTCTTGGGAATCCAGAAAGTAACGTACTGTGGCTCTTTCATCTACAAAGACCGAATATATTGAATTGACCGAAATTGCTAAAGAAGCTGTCTATCTTCGAAATACATTGATAGAATTTGCTCATATAGTCGATTTCAATGACAGCATGAGTGCATTAAAGTTAGTCAATAATATATATTCCACGCACAAAGTAAACACATTGACGTGAAGAATCACTTCATACGTGAAGCCTTGAGTAACAAGCAGTTTGTTCCACAACATGCCCCTTCGGAAGATATGCATGCAGATATACTTACAAAAACCTTACTCGTAATAAGCACGAAAATTGTGTGAAGATGATGGGTATGTTCAACTCAACACAGTTGGTCGTTCGTTGGGCCGCGTGTGTATCAAAGGAGTGTGTTAGTAATAGCGTTAATGGTAGTGATGTCCCACGCGCTGGATACACCACTGAAATGTCAAGCTCGCTCTACGACTTGCTAACGCGCAGCTGTAGTGCAGTTACATCGTGACTATGACATACAGTAGACATTTACGGGCTTTAGTGCAACGCATTAGTTTTACCTATTGTATTCATGATTATACCGATTACTTTATGTATTAACCAGAGTTGTTTCTTATTCATACATCTTGTTTGCTTTTATGTGTTGTATTGCTCCGTTCCATCATATCCAACAGTTATCATACAAATCAAAAGACAGATGTAGGCTTTTATGAGTTTAACTCCACTTGTTTTGCGGGCTTTTATTAGTATCTGGCCATCATAGTCGAGCCCGTATTACAGAATACCGACTACCAGACTGCAGTTTTTTAGCAGTCAATTTACCCATAAGTGAATTATTTGATATTGGTTTTGTTTTAAATCATTTGATACATTCAGGACAGTTTGGCAGTGTGAAAACTAGATATGGGTCAATAAAGTTCTCGAGCAGCAACTAACAATTACGGCACTCTGCAATGCATCAAGTTTGCATGAAAATATTCAAAAATAAGTTTTGTTAATCTATGTTTTTTGGGAAATAAAATAGAAAACTTTTTATTCAAAGAGAAAGTTGAATTTTTTAAATGCCCACCAACTCGAAGTATACTATCTTCATCGTAGAAGGGATTTAAAGATAATATATTTGAATCGGCTTTAACAGATATGTTAGATTTTAAGTCATGTATTACTGAAGCAAAAACTTCAACTTCGCTAAGTGTCATTTCTCTTTGGTCTGGGACTGTGTATCATGCCAATTGGCCAAGGCTTAGCCATGTTACAACGTGCATCACACTTTTGTAAAACACTTGTGTTTACCTTATTCTAAAACACATTTTATTATTTCTTGGAATTAAGTTTGATACCGAATATATATTTACGTTTGCTCTTGTACTAGAAAATAAAGCTAGACACAGACATTACTATATTTATTTGATTAATAGTATAAATAAATACGTTTACTGTAATTTTCTGATTGGTGGATTCTTCTTTTAAAACAAACTAGTGGGGATTTCTCTTTTCTTTTTTGTGGTTATCAGTAAGATTCGTAAAATGTTCATCTTTTATTATCTGACTGTCTGCTAGTGCGGATGTCAACCATGTGGATTGATCTATAGATCGCCATGCG
>JARFIW010000794.1:0-15686 GCA_036346225.1 Platerodrilus igneus
ATTGAAATATTTACAAAAGCCAGAAACGCACATTTACGTAATCGTCCTGTCAACATAAGGTAAATAAAAGCGTCACTCACATATAACACAAATAAACATATGTAAACAAATTTAAAATCTAGGATCTAAATAAATATGTACATATATACTTACTCAACGCTTCAAACCCTAAATATATATAAAAAACAAACATTAGATATACAATTTACAGTATTTCTACTTGCACTTTGTAAATTAAGAACATAACCCTCACTGAAATGAATAAAATGTGAAACTTAATCTAGATGATTAATAGTGAACAAATTATGACGTTAGCATTTCGTAAATCTTAATTTTAAAATAAGCAAAAATTGCTCTACTCGAGCTTCGGTTTTATATTACTTGTGACTAGAAAACAATCACGCAAGCACTTGAGCACAGAGACGAGAAAATAAATTTTAACCCATAGTCCGTAATTTATTGTGCAACCATGGATAAGAAAATCTACAGCACCTACGTGGTTATCAATCAGCAAAATAAGTGTTTATATTTCATCGCAGCATCAAAGAAAAAGAAATAAAACAGGGAACCTGTACCTTAAGAAGTGTAGTTGTTTGCTTCTGGTTGCATAACGGATTGTTAGGTGCGTATTACACATGCCGACGGACTAAATGAAACACTTTGACTTTGACTAACTTATTTCGTCACCACAGAAGTAAAACCATTTAACAAAAGGCATCTTAGTTAGCAGCGCGATTTACTGGGCTCCTTTACGGAAAAAAGTTTGGTGTGAAATAGCCAACTTTCAAAGTGCGGTCGATATTTATAAGGAAAGAACCACGTAGCGGCAAGGTGTTTGGCATTCAGAAATATCTCCGAAGGATCAAATGTAGAGAATTTTCAGTCAGCACCTGCAAAAGTATATCAGCTGCAAAGCACAGCTTGCAGACAAAGAAATAACAACGGCTACCCAGCATTACCGATAAAGGGTTCCTCATTTATTGTTCTTAAATGTACACATCTGTAACATAACAGAATACCGCTTTATAGAATTACTTGGATTAAACCCATTAAAAGTGTTCATTTACTAGGCAGAAGGTTAAAGCGACCTTATCTTTTAAAGAAAGCCATAAATGCCTGTGTAGCTGTAGTTGACACCTCAGGTGTTTGAACATATCTTAACGATTTTATAAAGCAAAGTTGATAAGCCGATGTTTGATTTTATAAGGCAAAGTACTATATAGTAAGTACTTGATGAAATTTTATAAGATAGCACTAATTTCAATTGGAAAAATATTGAGCTTGTTGATCGATGATTTGAAATAACATAGAAAACGTGAAGCCGTTTAGAACTTTTTAGAGCGTTTTAAATAACCGCAGTTTGAAGTAATATTCATGCAGAAAAGATCGTTTGCAGGGATTTAACGTAACAAGGATATCCAGCTAGCTCAATAATGGTTTTATTTGGAAGGAGCATTTTATTTCAAGAATTTTTTTTTAATAGAACCAACTTTAAACTACCAAAGTAAAGGAGATTTATGCGGTATAACCGTTTTCCATGTAGGAATAACATCATAGGAATTGCTATGACATACGGTTTGGCACACCCCAATTTAGGTAGTATGAAAAGCCTTTCAGGGTAAGTGTCAACGTAACGCAGTACTTTTGTATTTAAACCATGTTTATTTATTATTTTTGTGTTTCTAAGGGGACCCCGCACCTACAGGGTAATTTAAAATTGACGCTTATTTTACCCGTAACAAAATTCTAGTTATTCAATGGTTATTTATGTTCTGGGAATTAAACATTTAGGTATTAGCTTTAAAATTGTCATATTTTCTAGCACAAACCCATTCAATTGTTAAGCGTAAAATATAGAGAGATCAGGACAAACAACGTGTGCTGCAACGTTTTAAAACTAAAATTAAGCATGGAGTAGTTCCTACAAATAATGAAACTGACTCGTGTAAAGAGAAATACGGGTCAATATTAAAATCAAGAAATTGGTTCAATATTAAGTATTGTGTTTATAATCACATTCAATTTTTAAAAAGAGAGAAAACATTCAATTAATCTGTATCAACAAAATAAAATTTTTGTTTTGATGCCTTGTTGGAGTAGCTAGAAAGTAAAAGTTTATTATGCCTTATATGATTTTTTGTTCTGCATAAAAAATCATATAAGGTCATCCCGCAATTGCAAATGCCAAAAAAAAATTATTTTGACATGTGTTATTAATCGGTTTTATGCCTACGCCAACTATTGTTTTTTAAATTTAACCCCATAATAGTATATTACATACTAAGGGACGTTTAACTAGGGTTGACGGTGACGAGACGGTTTGCTGCCCGAGCAAAACGAGGGTTGGAAAATGTCGAGGCACCGTAAAGCCCTTACGTTCCGCGGTATGTATATTACTTTTATCCCCACCTCCAAATTGTAGATCATTAAAAATGCCCTTAAATTAAGTTTAAAATTCAAATAAAAATAGAGGATTAATTAATTATTTAAATGGGCGTGCGGGTGTGCGTGTGTATGGGGGTGCGTGTGCACGTGCGCGCATGTGTGTGCAATTAAGTGTGAGTGTATGTGTGTGTGTGTGTGGTGGGTAGGTAGGTGGGTGGGTGGGTTGGTGGGTGGATACGTGCGTGCGTGCGTGCATGTGTGTGCGTGCGTACGTGCGTGCGTGTGTGTGTTGGGTGCGCGTTTATGTGCATATGCGTATACGTGTGCTTGTGCGTGTGTGTGAATGTGAGTGTGAGCGAATGTGCGTGTGTGTGTGAATGCGAATGTGAGTGTGAATATGGGTGTGAGTTTGAGTATGAGTGTGAGTGTAAGTGTAAGTGTGAGTGAGTGTGAGTGTGAGTGTGAGTGTAAGTGTGTATGTGTGTTTGTTATTATTATTATTTATTAAAACAGACTGGTTACAATTCATAAAACAATAGAAATAGTTTTATATGCTATTACATACTAAAGGTAATACGTTTTATATAACTATGAACATTTTTTTACGTTTATAAAACTAGTTAATTAAAAAATGAAGTATATATTATGTTGTCGTCTTGTACGAAACACAATACAATGTATACGCACCACGTATCAATGAAGCTTTCGATGTTATTATTGCTGATGTGCCATTCGAATTTCTGTGTTATTCTTGGTTTTATCCTGCAAACTAGTCGCTCTTTATAGAATATTGTTACTGTAAGTTCTGTGTACTTTTCAAGTGAGTATCAATATATTGTACTTTTAGCAGCTGTTACTATGTAGTTTGCTTGATTTGATGCACTAGATTTATTGGAAAAACCTCCACACCATTCCTTTTTTGTGCAAGTAATCATTATGTGCCATACATCACCATTTATATTACATTCTGGACGTATTGGAGTTGCGACATATTTTGCTTTGTAAAGATACTGGGGATCTAAAGATGGTGCTTGGAAGAAGGTTTTCCAAAGAATTCTTACTTTATCAAGTACCGGTTTACTTTTATTCAGATCTTTAAGGCAATGTAAAATTAAGAATTTTTGTATTTTGGTACGATTACTTTTATTAATTTCAATGCTTTCACCATATATCGTACATAGTGATGTTTTTAGTATTAGAGAAACGTATTCGTATTCAGGCTGAATTTGGATATAATATATGAGCGCATCCGTTTGAATTGACATAACAAGTCATTTTGTATAATTGTAGATACTTTTTCAAGTTTTAACTTTATATCGCGCTTGCTTTTGCCATCCATCATGTTTTATGAAATCTTTAATCTGCTAAAAACCATATTGTACCCACAGTCTACTAAATAATGGTAGATTAACATGCCATCCTATTAATCTATTTCAAATGGTTGGTGTTCCTGCAATATCTATTTCCTTTTGAGGGAAGTTTATAATCTGGATGTAATTGTAGTTCCACGAGTGGAGTATAGTTTCTACAAAACTATTATCATTATTATCTGCTTCTTCTGACTTATAAACGTTGTCATTAAAATGCCATTGCTATGAAGCATTGTAGGAAATATGAACCAATCCAAGTCCGCCATTTGCAACGCGTAAATACAAATCCCTTTGTTTGGTTCGTTGTTTACCTTTCCATACAAAATCATTAAGTTTTTTCTGTATCTGTTTGAGTTGATTCACATCAAATGGTAACACTTGTAGAAAATGCCATATCTTGGGCGCAATGTATTGATTAACAATTACTTTTCGTCCTTTAATGGAACTTGATGGTACTTTTTGTTTCCATTTATATAGTAGTTGGTTAATTTTTGCTAACAGATTGTTGTATTCAATGTTTGTGTCTTCCATTATATTTCCCGATAGTTGAATACCTAATATTTTAATTTTATCCGAAGCACAATTAATGTTCTGCGGTGAGGTGTTCTGATGCTTCCATTCACCAGTCCAAAAGCCTGCACTCTTCTTAGTGTTAATTATCGATCTTGATTGAGTCTGATAAATCTCGTTTATATCCTGAAGTAATTGAAAATCTTTTTCCTTCGAGATAAAAACCGATACATCGTCTGCATATGCACTTACAACCAGTTTATTGGAATCTTCGTTTGGGAGAGGAGAGGGAAGAGGCAGAGAAAAGTCAGATAGGGTGTTACGCTAGTGGTTTGGAAAGGGTTTTAAAGATAACACAAAAGGTAGTCCAAAGAGTGAATATCCTTGCCATATTCCTGTACGGTGCTCAATCTCACTAGTTAGAAACGTGCCAACTTTTATATGCGATTTCGAGTTTTTGTAAAGTGTTTGTATGTTATTTATAAAGAAGGGTCTAAAGTTAAATATTCTCAGTGTTTCAAACAGATATTCGCGGTTTAAATTATCAAACGCAGATTGTTGGTATAAATTAATTATAGCTAGTGGAAGGTGAAGCTCATTCGCGTATATTATGACGTCTATGTGCAAATGCATAGTATCGAACATGAATTTGTTCAGCACAGATGGGCATTGATCAAGTTTAATAAGGTGATTCAAAACTTGCATTATTCTGTTTGAGATGGTTTTAGACATTATTTTATAGTCAGTGTTTGGTATGGAGGTAGGTCTCCAGTTTGTGACTTCTGTTAGGTTCCGTCTTCATGCGCTGCCATTCTTGGCAACTAAAATGTGCAAAAGCATTTCCTGCTTTCTAAGTACAAAGATACTAATTCCATAGAATTGATTAATATAACAAAATAATCAATTCTAAAACGGACCAGGATGGTTTTGTAAATGTTTACTTTAATCTATTAAACAAAACATAACTATTTTCTCAATAAATATTATCTCCATTTATTCCAAATACTTGATATAAATTGCCATTTTCAACATAAATATTACTACTCTTATAGATAAGAAACAACTAGTTTATACGTTCTAATGTTAGTCCACTTTCGTATCTAATATCGCTAACATTGTTATATTGTTCTCGATTTTTATTTTTATAACTACGTTGTTTATATTTCAACCCTTGTTAGTGACTATTCCTTACGATACATATAAAATACCACCTGTTGTTATAGTGATATTGTAAATTAACAAGTTAAAATTTCTGGTATGTATATTTTATAGTTTTTAAAAACTTTATTTTAATTATAACTTTTTATAGATAATCTATTTGATAATGGTCTTGTTGACCGAAACGCGTCATAGTAAAATATATTGATTTTTTACCACTACGATTCATTATTTCTCGACTTATTTAACTGACCTGACCAACTTCCAAGAATAAACTTCAGTTATATATAAATATATATATATATATATATATATATATATATATATATATATATATATTTTATTTTTAAACCTTTATCAAAAATATAATGTGAGGTTTTTAAACTAGAATCGTTGACATATATAAAATTCATAAATAGAAATTAATAGTGTGATGTATAAAGCTTTTAACAAAAATAATGTGATATTCTTATTCAAGTTTGAAAGTTACAGAATGATAAATTCCTTTATAATTTTGCCAGTTGTTGGGACAACTTTCTAGAAAGTATGATAAATTCCTTTATAATTTTGACAGTTGTTGGAACAACTGTCTAGAAAGTTGTCCCAACAACTGTCAACTTTATATCTATGAATTTTTATATGTCAACGATTTTAGTTTAAAAACCTCACATTATATTCTTGATAAAGGTTTAAAAATAAAAAACTGAAAGCTTGAATTATAATAAAGAGTTTAATTCATTAACCAGCAGACCTAATAGCCTGTTATTATAGATATATATATATATATATATATATATATATATATATAAGAAAAGTTGGTTTAATGAGTCTTAAATTAATACAAAGTAAAAAGAAACTATTGGCAAGTGACTCAAATTCAGCCACAAGGGCATCCTGTCGACGCATTTTGCTTTAATTATATATATATATATATATATATATATTGCTGTGATAAGGGGTTGTTTAAGGGTGTACTTTATAGGAAAGGTCATTTAGAAATGAGAAATTACCATAGGCAGCAGAAAACTGCACTTATTTAGTGAAGAATTGAGAAATAGACATAGTTTGTAAATAGCAAGCAGTCAACACCCTGTATATAAAGTAGAAATAGTTTTAAGCGACGCAGATGAACATAGGAGGACGCATAGTTAGCATAGAAATCAGGAAGACATCAATTAGGTAAATAGAAAATATTAAATACCCTGTAGATAAAGTTTTGGTTAATTTAGGTATAGCAAGTAATGATATTTTTCAGTGGAAGCACGCGTATATTTATAAATAAACAATAAAGTGTAATTAGACACGCATTCAAAAGGAGTCCCAGACGATTAGATTAATACGGAGATAGAAATAGAGCTTCAGGTAGCATAAGTAAATGCGTCCAAATAGCTAACCATTTTTGATAAGAAAGGAGATTAAAAATTGCGTGAACGACATGTAAATATGAAAATTAAAAGCCGAATTGCATCAGTTGTTTATGGAAAGGCAATTAGATCCATCAAAACACAGCATGTTGATAACGAAAACCAGCGGCAAGCAGGTTACAATTATTGGGAATCGTGGAGCATTACATCAGAAACTGCTTTAAATGTAATTATTTGATTGGTCACAAATAAGCGACGAGTTCTAGACCATACCCACTGATGGAGTGGGAACGGGATAATATATTAGCAAGCACCGTGATAACGAAGTTAGTTTTGAACTCAACAAAGGCCGAAGTGCGCCGTTATGAAATAAAATAACACGTAAATTTTAAAAGTGAAAGAGAAAATAGGTGCCAAGATAAAAACTATAATTGCTGATTAAACGGCTCTGAAGTCTGGGGGAACAGTAATACAATTTTGAAGTCCAGGGGAAAATACAGTAATACAATTTTGAAGTACGGGGGTAAACTAACCACAATTTCTAAGTCTGGAGGAAGAATAATACAATTTTAAGTTTGAGGAAATTGATTGATAAGAAGTAATAAGTTTGATATGAAACGACAATAAATTGGGTGTGCATAAATTAATAATGGTAGTCCATAGTGTAATGGCAATAATTTAAATGTAATCCAGAATTGGGGAAGATAATTTTTATTTCAAATGGAAGCGTCGATGTGAAGAAAATAAACCAGGTCAGATTTTTAGTTATAAGACATTTTGTTTTTCTATATTTTTTTATTTTGAATATTGAATTTGCTTAATATAATATGCTTGTGAAAAGTCAACAAAAGAAGTTGCATACGTATAAAATGAGTAATATGATAACAGGTTTAGAATATTCTACACTTTGTTGATAAGGATAATAGGTTTTTTTTTGGTGACTTTGGGTTTTGAGTAAATAGGATATGATGTTTAATAAATGAAATTTACTACACTAACTAATTGAAAAGTGTATTTCAAATAATTTACAAAAGCTGTACATAATATATTGGGTTCATTATATAAAATCGAAATTAACTGAATTTTATAATTCCAAATAAATGCTAGCCGAGGTCATATTTAAATAGTTCAAGGAGGAGCTACAAGTTGAATAGGAAATTGATAACACGCAAGGCGGTAACGTATCGAATTTTGCTATTGGCAGACAAGGTTGCTTCAAGATAAAATCCAGTTAAGTTTCTGGAGGGAATGGATAGCAATATTAATAAGACAGCCGGAGGAGGAGATAATTACAATCTTGTTTATTCATAGTAAATATTAAAATGTTCGTCCAAATGATGGAGCGCGTATAATTTAGAGTACATAGCAAAATTAATAAGGCGCACAACATAGGGGTTCGATAATTTAGAGAGAGCATAGCAAATAATAGGTCGCCCAACGAAGAGGCTCGAGAATTCCAGTAGCATAGCAATATATATATATATATATATATATATATATGCCTCGACCAGCTCAGTCTAATCCACACAGAGTGCACAACATTACAATAACAAAGAATTTACCCCCTTTTTATCTAATACTTTCCTACTTGAATGAGACAAACGAAATTGACCAAGATTTGTATAATGATAAGGAAAAAATATATTTACTTTACAGCTTAATATGATTCACTATTTGACAAAATAAACCCCTGAATCAAATAATAATAATATCAATTTGTTTATCCTCAAAATTATAGCTCATTTTAGTTAGTTTAAAGCCAGCAAAAATGCCACTGTACTCTATTGGACACACCCTTGAACGTTCAATGACTTTTCCCTTTTACGTGAGTTTTCACGTATAAAAAGATTTTTGATGATCCTTTACATAAATATTCTGGTATAATAGAAAATATAGTAAATGTTCAATGAAAAAGAAAATAATGCCTTATGTTATTTAGATAATGTTCTGACCTGTAGTTTTCCTTGCGTGTCTTTTTGTTCTCCATTTTCTTGGATCTGCTACTGTGTTCTGTTGACCAGTACACCTGGATTGCTTTCAGTTGAGTTTACTTGTTGATTTTATAGTACCGTTTGGCAAAACCCCATTCAATGCTTAAAACAATCCTCTGTTTTGTGCTCCGATTCCTAGATGCAAACCAATATTTTTATGCAATTTTAGATCGATTTAATTTCGGATTTATTTGTAAATTTAGATTTATGTACCATTCTATATTTAATTAATAAGCTTTCACTTACGTTTTCCAGTTAACGGCAAAACTTCTCTCGTATATTTTTCACTATTTTTCTATCACGACTTCCACAAAATATAATTATTTAATTTTTCGATGTTCACTTTTACGTAAATTTTTAATTTGAACTGATGTGAAGCGTGTTCAGTTTGAAGTAAGACTGCTTGTTTATTAAATTTGAGTGATATATAAAGCAACGCCTCCATCGGACACCATTGGCTATTGGCGACCTTTGGTCAAAGTTTAGGGCATGCTATAGGATATTGTCAATACTCTGGGCTTTCTCAGGTGTGAATATGATAATAGTTCGCCAAAACAATGCTGTCGGTCACGTAGTATTTAACTGTTTTGTGTTGTAGGAAATTTTAACTCGACTTCTCACGTACACAAACTTATGGCTTTATTTGTCAAGATAATGTTATGGGTTTTGAATTTACTCCATGTTAAAAATCACGTTCTAAAACGTATTTGTTTTGAAAGTTGCGTTTATTGCGAGAAAGCATTGTTATTTTTTGCACCATTGCGTGTTTAATTTGACAAAATACGTATTATGATTTTCTAGCTTTCCATGTCTTTAATGCGTATTTATTTAGAATTTATGAACGCTTTTCTAGTTTAAAAGAAGTTTGATTGTGTACAAAGTTATTTGTCTTACTGAGTGTTTGTTGTATTATTGAAGCATGAGCTTCTCTGCATTAATTAAAGGTAACTGTAATCCTTATACAGTGTGTTAAATATTTGCTTTTTGCATAATTTGGGGATTACGTATTTTTCATGATAAAATTGTTTAGTTTTCTAGCCGCCAGTACTATTTACATGTAGTGCGCTACCCTTATGACTCTATAAACCACTAAATAACCTTATTATCATAGCTATCTATATATATATATATATATATATATATATATATATATTTAGGTAGTTAATTACACAAGATAAGTTGATAAATACTATCGTATTACAGTGAATAAGATGAAATAATAATTTAGACGTTTATGCAAAGCCCAAATGATCATTTCAAATCGAGCTAATAATTGAAAGATGGAAAATATTAAATCTTGGACAGGACTTGAACCTGTATCCTGGTTTTGCCGGAACCATGCGTTTACCAATTACGCCACCGAAACCGATGACGACAATTGGGAAATTTACAAATGTAAATCGTGTACACAACTATACATAAACGTAACTTTCAATTACGTTTGGCATTTTTGTCAATCACTGTAATACGATGGTATTTATCAACTTACCTTGTGTAATTACCTACCTAAAATATTTATATATTTAATACTTGGTTTATAGCCGTAATATTGAGTGTAGCTTCCTGCCTATAACTGACATAAGTCAAAAACTTGACAATGTCAGATATGATTGACAAAAATGCCAAACGTAATTACAAGTTAGGTTTATGTATAGTTGTGTACATGATTTAAATTTGTAGATTTCCCAATTGTCGTCATCGGTCTCAGTGGCGTAATTGGTAAACGCATGGTTCCGGCAAAACCAGGATACAGGTTCAAGTACCGTCCAAGACCTTATATTTTCCATCATATATATTTATATATGCACGTACGAAGGTGCACACTGAGGTTCAAGTCCTGTTCAAAACCCTATATTTTCCTTCTTTCAATTACTAACTCGATTTGAAATGATCATTTGGGCTTTGTATAAAAGTCTAAGTTATTATTTCATCTTATTAACTATATATATATATATATATATATATATATATATTGTAGTGGATTTAAAGGGTTAAATTTGGGGTAAGCAATGCAATTTCAAACACCCTGTATAGAGAAAGAAACAATTTATTTACGCGCAAAATTTATTTCATTTATTTAATTTAAACGAAGAAGTATTGACATATTTTTATAAGTAAGGACTGAAAAGTAATAAGTTCATAAAGAAAACCAGTCGTAAAAACAAGTAAAAACGCATAATTAATTTAATCTATTTTAATTCAACGTGTAATAACGTCAGAAAACGCATCAGGGTATATAAAATCAATAATCCCAAAGGGAATAGGGTTCGTGGTAGCAAACAAGGACATCTGTTGTATTGAATACCGTGAAAAGAAGCTCCAAGAACTGTTATTTTAAACGATCACTAATTAGGAACACCTGCATGTTTTGAAAGGTTAGCTTCTGCGTATTTATGAACATAATAACATGGGTTTCAAAGAATATATTGTTCAACCGTCAGTGGGTTTGCATAAAAGCTAACAAGAGTTTCTTAAAGAGCAGAAGGGATGCACAATTAAGAAGATGCCACAGATAGAGATGGGGATAAAAGCATTCGATTTCTAAAGCACGTATTCAATCCACTTGGACGCGGTCAGCAATATCGATTTTCTACCACTCAAGTAAGGTTAGAACGCGACATCCAATATGCATAAGACGGAATAACAATATTACAGGTGGGGTTTTATTATGACATAGGACTATGTCATTGGTCGAAATAGACAGTTTTACAACAGACGAACACGCGGCAGGTGAATGCGGGTTTTCAGATTATATAGCGTGTTCACGAGTTAAATTTCTGGAAGTTTTAAGGCAGTTATATCCAAAATTTGCAGAAATATTATTTAAATTGAGTATTTCGCGTTAAGTGGGTCCGGGAGGTTACATTTTGAACCGTATAAATACGGGATGGAAGTTATGAAGTTCCTCTTTACTACTCTTGATTTTCGCATCGCCTTAACTACGTATGACAACAAACCGACGTTATAGTAGAGTTTTGTAAGTATTAAAATTTATTTGTAACATGGTAAGGTTGTACTAGCTCTTATAACTTGGTGTTTTGTGGGTCTTATAGTTATTAACGCGAGTCGTGGCAAGTGATTTAAATTAACTGAGGTCCAACCTAATACCATGTCAAGCTAGTAAATTAATAAAGCAATAAACACAAGTGCAATATACGTGGATTTGGATGCTGGGATGGTATGGTAATTGGTAGCTCGGAACTCAGTGTAGACTGAGTAATCATCTATAAATATCTGGTGGAGCCGAGCGCATAGTCAGTCGAAGCAAAGTGGTTCTGGATAGCGTCATCGTAGAAAATGGAATCTTGAAGCATTTTCCAAGTAACATATTCGAATTTGCTATTATTTGATAAACTGTTGGAATTATTTGTGATGTGTGAGTGAACTTTGGAGGTTATTTATGGTTTTTTTAACGTAATGGAAAAGATACGTGTACTTGACTATTATGAAGGTATTTTAAATATTAAAAGAAAAAAGTGAATGTAAAGTTTACTAAAAATTTCATTACGAATTTAAATTAGATTGTTAAGTGTACATGGGTTATTAATTTTGTGGTAATTTTATGCTAGGTGAAAAGCATACATTAATAAACTGGGTTATTATGAGCTCACCATACTCCAGTGTGTAATAATAAATATAGGGAATTATTTGGGGCCCATTTACTGCTGTTGTATTAAATGTATTTACAATTAAAATTTTAAAAAACAAGGACTTTACAAAAATTGCACTTATTGAGTTGGAACTAGAGTACCAAAAATGTTCAAATCTGTAAATAATTTTTGTAAATAGCGGTAAATAAAAATTGTATGATTGTTGTATTATTTTGTGATTTTATTGAATGGTGTGTGAATGGGAAGGAAGAATGATTGAAAATTTAGGAATCGGAGAAGAGACATAGCTGAGCTAGCCAAGGTAGCTGCTGAAGATATTATTGTGAAGCAGAAGATTCCAGGTAAAGGATATTTTTATAAAATTTTATGTTTTTTTGAAAATCGGTTGTTGATGCTGGAGAGGTTAAACAAATTGGTCCCCGATATAATATATATATATATATATATATATATATATATATATATTGCTGTGGTAAGGGGTTGTTTAGGGGTGTATTGAGTAGCAAGAGTCGTATAGTAACCATAAATTGCAATAAGAAGCAGAAAACTGCATTTATTTTGCATAAAATTAAATAATTCACACATTAGGTAAATAGTAAGCATCTAACACCCTGTATATACACCATAATTAGTTTTAAGCGACGCAAATAAGCACATCTTACAACAATAGTACTCTGATTTAGCAGAGAAATAAGTAGTTTATACGTTATGGAAATAACAATTAACACTCGGTATATAGACTTTTATTAATTTTAAGTAATGCAAGTAAGAATATCTTTCAGTAAAAGTACACGTATTCAAGAGAAATGATAGCACATGTAATTAAACACGCATTGAGAAGTGTTCTAATTAGTTATAACACAAATACGAAGACAAGAGATAAAACCTAACAAAGCTTTACGCAGTTACGCAGAAACAATAAACAATTTGATAAGAAAACGCAGTTTCAAAAATACATAAACAATAATAGAATTAAGGTTACATCATTTATTTTGTTTAATTATCCAAAAGGCGATATCTAAACAAAACAACGTATGGTCAAGATAGCGAATAATAAGATATCAAGCAAACACCATTACATTAAAAACCGATATATTACATCAGAAACCACTTCAAAATGCAGGGAATATAAAGACCTTATTGATTAAGATAGTTACAAGACTTGTTGAAAACCCAGCCCACATGTAAGTGGGAACAGCCTATATTTAACACCGAGCAATGATAAGACGAGTCAGTTTAAACTCAGACAGGGCAAAGCCGCATCACTGCTAATCAGAAGGTTACGCGTAATTATAATAAAATATCAAGTACGTTATAGTTACAATAAAGTGCAACGATTATGAAGACTTATTTTGCCGTTTAACGTGAGTAGAATTTGGGGTAATTTATTTAAACTGAATATTAATAATAATAGGGCTTCAAGGGTGTGGATATCTCAAATGTGTGGATATTTTGAATGGATGGTATAATAATTCAAATTCAAATGTGTGGATAGATATAATACTTCGAATGGATGGTATAACAATTCAAATGTGTGGGTAGATATAAGAATTCTAATTGATGGTATAACATTTCAAATGGTTGATGAGAAGGATAATTTAAATGTGTTCAAATTCGAGTGGATAGATATTATAATTCAATTGTGTTGATGATAATTCGAATGTGGAGATATTTTAAATGGATTGATATAATTGGGCGATAGAATATTTCAAATGTGTTAAATCAGCGTCGACGATTCTGGTACAATTCTGGTACAATTTTGAGTTGCGAGAATCAATGCAAATAAAATAAATAAGCACGAAGTAATTTATCGAAACGAGGGGTTCAACTAAACAGAGCAGTGATAGACGAATGAAGACAACAAAGGGCTGTTGATCCACAACCCGAACAACCTGTAACAGGTCAGATCTAACCAGTTTTAAGATATTTTTTTAATTTAAATTTCAATACTGAATTTATTCAATTTATATAAAAAGTGTAACAAAGTCGGCAACAAACATTGCATACGTTAAAAGTACGTAATATATTATAAAGGGGTCCAGAACGTTCCAGGTCTCTTTGGTAAAAAGAGGTAGTTTTTGGCGACTTTAAATTGATTTCAAAGCACATAGATTTTGGGGTTAAATAATACATATGATATTGATTGATTGAGGAGTGTATTTTAATATTTTTCAAAACCTGTAAATAATATTTCTTTTCATTATATGAAATTAATTGACATTGACTTCGTTTTATAATTCAAACAAATAGGTAATCATAAAGGGGTGGAGAAGAAAAAAATTGATCATCGTAACGTTGTGCACTCTGTGTAGATTATAAAGGGCTAGCCGTGGCATAATAATAAAATTAGTAAGATTTAAATTTGATTAGAAAACACAGAGAGGTGGAGTTAAGTAAAAACGTCATTACACCGATGTACGGCGTGATCAAATCAATATATATATATATATATATATATATATATATATATATATATATATATATATATATATATATATATATATATATGCTATGATACTTAAATTATTTGCGCTCCATCATTTGGGCGACCATATTAATATTACTATGAATAAACAAGATTGTAATTATCTCCAACGTTGGGCTGTCTTATTAATATTGCTATCAATTCCCTCCAGAAACTTAACTGGATTTTATCTTGAACCAACCTTGTCTACTAATAACAAAATTTGATACGTTACCGCCTTACTTGTTATCAATTTCCTATTCAACTCGTAGCTCCTCCTTAAACTATTTAAATTATCAAATCACTCTTATTAACTTTATCTTATGACCTCGACTAGCATTTGCTTGGAATTATAAAATTCAGTTAATTTCGATTCTATATAATGAAACAAATATTCTGTACAGTTTTTGTAAATTATTTGAAATACACTTTTCAATTAATTAATGTTATAAATCTCATTTATTAAAAATCATATACTTTTTACTCAAAACCCAAAGTCACCAAAAAACCTATTATCTTTATTAACGAAGTGTAGAATGTTCTAAACCTGTTATCTTATCACGCACTTTATACGTTTTCAAATCCTCTTTTTGTTGACTTTCACATTCATATTATATTAAGCAAATTCAGTATTCAAAATAAAAAATATAGAAAAATAAAATGTCTTATAACTAAAAATCTGACCTGGTCTATTTTCTTCACATCGACGCATCCATTTGAATAAAAATTATATTCCACCAATTCAGGATTATATTGTCTATCCACACGCTTGAACCATTGCATATAAATTATTGCCATTACCCTCTGGACTACCATTATTAACTTATGCACCC
>JARFIW010000795.1:0-15067 GCA_036346225.1 Platerodrilus igneus
TTTTCTAAGCCGTAACAGAGAGTTGGGACGAACTTGTGCTACCAGTTCAAAGGATCTAGAAGAAATATTACCATCGACAACTTTTTCACTTTTTCACATAGCTGACGAAATTTTCTTGAGGATCTGAGAAAACAATTATCCATGCCTGAAATTGAAACGCGCAAGTTTTTGAAACATTTTGCTACTAAATCTGAAATAAAGGCTATACTAGGCCATCCTCTTATGCTTCCTTTACAGTCCTCTACAGAGTCACCCCCAAAGGATATTTCTGGACGCATCAAACATGCTGGCAGCTGTTTGGTTTATAGATCAACATTGTCATTGCAAAATAAGACTCGAAAATGTAGCGACATATGTGAACGGCCGATTTGTAACGAACATTGTGTAACAATAACGAAATGTTATCATTGTAATTTGCAAGTCGTGGTTATATGTAATAAACAATTTTTTTTAGAGCAATATATTTTTTTAATATTACTATTTTCTTGTTTGGCGACTAGTTATCTTATTTACAAATAATGCCGTTATATATATATATATATATATATATTGCTATACTTATAGGGTTAAGTTAGGGGTAGGTTAACTTATAGGGGTCGTAGAATAAACAAAAGAAACTTCCAAATAACAAAAGCACCTAATTACAGATATTATAAGAGTAAATAGGTCACTATACATATTGTTAGTTGAGCGCACACTGTATATAACAGTACAAGAGATTAAACGCATATCCAAAAGTAGCTACGAGCAAAGATAAGATTTAAAAACGTAACGAAATACATCAAAATTAAATCAATGGAAAACCTATATGAATTAGCTAGATAAATATTCAACAAGTGCGTTAATATATCATCATATACGCAGGCAGAAATTATGCATTATTTTAATAACGATTGTACGTGACAAAGTATTACATTTGTTTAAAAATCCAAGTTAACTAGTAAATAAACAAACACCAAATTTATTTCTGTTTAGATTAAAATTAGCAAATAACAATGATACGTGATTTAATGACTGAAGATTCCTGGGATTTCTAAATTAAATGTAATGTTATGTAAATGAATACGTGACAACTTGAGCGTTCTTCCAAGTATTTGAACTACACAATTGGTAAAATTTCCGGAGTACACAATGAGATAAGACAAATGGTGTCGCCTAACACGTGGAAACAACGATTAGCAAACAAAGGGGCAAGGCCTATAAATACGATTACAATTGAGCAACGAGTTAGTATACATTTTAAACCGGGCTGTCACAATATTCAAAAGTGCTAAATTATTCACGTAACCAGTTAAACAAATGTAAAGTGAAAAGCATTTTATAAAAGTGTAAAAATTGTGCCGATCTATTATAGACGTAAGGAAACCAGATTTAGTAAAATTATACAATTTCTAAAATAAATAAAATAGGGCTCCGGAGACTGTTCTGGAAACGACTCTGGAAATTACCTCCTGTTAAATTAATTTTGATAATCACTGACATGGTAAATGTTCTATTACTGTTTTGTTAATTACGGAGATGGAAAACCTTTTATTGGATTAACTTATGGGATTTTGAATAACGATTGGAATAGTATTTTGGTTTTGATGTCGACTTCCAAATTCGACTGTAAACATTCAGACTGGACACGAAAACTCTTGGGGATGCAGAGAAACTACTGAACCACTCCAGGTTAGATATAATTTATTTCTGTTAACTGTTTTAATTCAATAATTTTTTGCAAATTGTAAGAGCTAACAAAACCGGGGTTTCTTTGATAAATTTATGAAAGGCAATAGGCATCTTGAAACGTTTCAAAAGGTTTCTAAATATAACAAAAGGCTCGTTTTGCTGGCTTCAATTTCTTAAACCTGGCATATGTAAATATTCTGAAAAAGTGGATGATTTTAAAAAGGTTGTAAATATTTAATCATTATATTGTGTATTTTAGAATTGCTTTATTTAATTGAATCAGCTAGTTGAGGCAAAGAGATCTATAACTTAACATTTTACAAGTGCTTGATTAATAAAAGGGGGATAATTCAGCATTTTATGACATGCCCAAGTCGTGGGATTAAATAAAAATAAATTATCACAGCATTTTATGTCGCCCAAAATCGTGGGGCGGAAAATAACACAGCAATATATATATATATATATATATATATATATATATATATATATGCATAAAAATAGGATAAACTTATAGAAAATGTTTATAGTACCACGGTACCTAGACTGTGCTAATAAGGGGTAAACTTTGGTTTTATACAAAAACTCAATCTTTTTATTGAGTTGTATGATTGTATCATTATGTAATGAACATAAGAAGAATTGATTTAGGCTAAACAAAAGTTTAAACAACGTAACTAGTCGAAAAGTCATAAAAAATAAGACTTGAAAATACGAAAGGTACCCGGGTATCTTATTGTGCACACGAAGGTTAAGAATAAGGTACATAATTGTTTATGCTATAAGCGTTGCGTATAGTCTGCAATTTAGTACGAGCTCAAACACCAAAAAGTCTTTCTTCCAAAACAGCATCAAAAAATAACGAAAACAGAACTGTAGCGTGAGCTATCAGCCTCTTGGTAGTATCATCTTAGAATGAGGGAATGCAACTGCATTTTTCTATGAACTGGATGTTGGAACCACCAATTTAACACATACTAGCACAGAAAGCATTCTAATAGCGCGATCTTACAACATGTCTTTTCACTAAGAGGATGTTGTATTCAAAGTATCGTTTTCAAAGCACGGTTTCTATTTTATAAGGAAAGAACCATGTATAGGGGTAGATATTTGGCTTTCAAGAATATTGCCGAAGGATCAAATGTGCAGAATTCTCAGGCCTTAGCTGTAAAAATCTACAGCTTGTCAACAAAAAGATAACGTATTAACGAAGAATTTTTAAACGAAGAAAAGCAATCTTTTTACTTTGAAACATTTGCACAACTGCAGGATAACAAATAACAAACCCATTGCAAGTGTTTATTTACCAGGCAGATGGTTAAGTGACCTTATCTTTTAAAAATAAGTGGTGCATTTATGTGCAACAGTAATTGAAATGTATTTACTGCAGGTGGTTATTTGTACCGACTATCTAATGTGAAGTTTCCTAAGCAGCTGTTTGATTTTATAAGGCAAAATATTATAGAGATTATACAAAGAAATTTTATAAAATCACATTAATTCAAATTGCAGGAAATCTAGCTTGTTAACGATAGTTTTTACGATTTGTTTATAAATTTTTAGGAGTTTTGAATAGAAGTCAAATGAATAAATATTCATGAAAAAAAATTACTTGCAGGGTTTTGAACGTAACAAATTCTCTCCTAGCAAAATTAAAATATCGGGGAGGGAGCAGAAGCAACGGATCAGGTAGTATACTAATAAAACAAAGCAAAAGAAAATTCGTTTAAGAGTACTACAGGAAAAACTTAAAAACCGACAAAAAATTTTTTATCCGACTTGAAGAACCAGTACACACTAATACGATAAATAAAAAATCTTACAAAACTACAAGAAAAATAAAGAGCTAACATACGAACTTTTAACCGGTCTGAAGGACCAGTACACCGGACCAAGTCAAAAAGTGTAAAGGTTATAGGAAGAGGAAAGGTATAAGATAGCAATCAGCTAGGACAAAAATGGAACGGCCTTGCACTGCAAAAAGTTGTGGCAGGACGGATATCTCTAGTAAAGAAACAGTAAAGCTTTTCATCTCAAGAAAAAAAATTGATTTCTCGGGAAAAAAACCCAAAGTAAGAAAAGTAGCAGAGAAGAAAACCATCAGTACAAGCCAAAACGAGACAATAAATATCAAGGGCCAAAGTATGCAACGGAACAAGAGAATACTGCATAGAAAAATTGAGGTACTTCAAGCTGTGGTAACAAAGAATCGTACTAAACGAGCAATTGTAGAATAGAATAGCTGACTAGGCCTAAAAGTTGACTAAGTAGGGGTTTTGGAAGAAAAGAAAAAAGGTCTAGAAAGCACATACCTTACATGTGATTTTCCAATGCTCCTCCCAAAGGTACTACATTGGCCAAGAAGCGAGTTTTTTTACCTGGAAAATTTGGAATTTTGCCGAACCCTTGCTGTTCCGAACAAGGTAGGGATCTTTAACGTGCGTTACAACACTCACACACGAAACCTCCATTTTACCTCTCATCTGAACGAGAGTGTATTTTTGTGAAAAATGCCAACTACGCCACGGAACCGCCTAAAAAAGCACATACCACAGGAAACAGATCGAAAATTTTTACCGAGTTCGTATGAGAACTAACAGTAAGAAAACCGGCAGAAGAAACGGGAAAGGAAAGTGGACCAAAAGAAACGGAGAAGATAAACTAAAAGTAAAAAAGTTGTAACCTAAAAATAAAACTATAAGTAAGTAGTACCAAAATTAAAGGAAAGAAACAACCAAAAATATGTATGTGTGTGAGGAAGAGCGAGTGTGTGTGTGGGTATATGTTGACCGCTTAAGTCGCCTCTTACGACAGGCAGGTTGTACCCTGGAAATATTCTAATCCCGGACCCACACGGGGTTGGGATACAAGGAGAGAATGAAAGAAAAGAGAACCAAGCAGAAAGTGTGTATGTGTGTGTGTTTGTATGTGTGTGTGTGTGTATGTGTGTGTGTGTATGTGTGTGTGTGTGTGTGTACATGTCGAACCGCTTTAGTCGCCTTTTACGACAGGCAGGTTTTACCGTGGTACTATTCTAATCCCGGACCCACACGGGGTTGTGCGAATACGAGGAGCAAAGATGAACGAAAAGAAAGAAAACCAATTAGAACAAGAAAATTATTACAAACAAGAAATCGTAAAGTCAGAAAATCAAGTCCTAAGGAAGGGCGGAGTCAGCATAGAAAATGGGGACGTAGAGAACTAGTAATGGAACTTAATATGTTTGCGTCGCTATAAGAAAATGAAGCGAGATCAGGAACATTGGGATTTTGTCGACCGACATCTTCAGGTTTTGAATCAACGTAGAATATTTTTTGCCCCTCATTTCTTTTGTTTTTTTGTTGGTTGAGTTACTAAAACAGAGAGTAGTATTGGTTGGGCAATTTTCCACAAAATAGAATTAACGTGGGATGTAGAAGTTGTAGCACGCGGATGAGAAGGTGGTGGTAAGGGTGGAGGTTGTAGTGGTTTAGGAAACACAGTAAGCTTCATGGAAGGAACCATTCTGTGGTATCGGCTATAGGAGAGTTAACGGTAGAAAAAAGAACAGCATTGGCTGTCAGAGTATCGACGTTATATAAAGGAACAGCATTGGCTATACGAGTATCAACGTTAGGAAAGAAAACAGCATAGGCTGTAGGAGTATCAACCTTTGGAAAGGAGCAGAACCCAATAACACTTCAGCAACATTACATAAAGTAACAGAATCAGAAAGAACTTCGTCAACGTTAGATGACAGCTAGAAGCAGGTAGAATTTCATCAACGTTAGATAAAAGAATAGAAACAGGCAAAACTTCAGACACAATAGGAACTGCTTACTCGATAACGGTAGGATCAGATAAAATTTTGACAACGACAACAACAGGCATTATAGATATGGATTCACTAATTTCATCAGGACCTTCGTCAGTATTACAAGTTATCGTCACTTTAGCTACATCTGCTATACCAAGCATGACATGCATTTCTTTGGTAGAATCGTTTAAGAAAGCAGAAACAAAACTCTTAAGTTGCTACCTGTAAGTCAATAATTTGAAGTATGGGCTCAACTCGTAAATTAGGCACAGTCTGAGGGGAGAGTGAATACGTAGAATCCCTTTGATCATCGTTTGAATCGCAAAGGATCGAAGAAATTTGGTTCCTATTAGTAAGGGTTCGGTAAGTAGGGGTATGATAGCCGTAGAAGTCAATATTGTATTTCAAAAGCTCATATGGCTGAAAAGGATATAATGTGATGATAGTAAGGCGAGCAAGAGGAGGTACAGAGAAGAACTTAGAATCAGAGACGGAAAAAATCTGATTCCTATCGCTAAAGACAGAATTCAGAGTTTTGTTTGAAGACATATTTGTCGAAGAAGGGTATGTTTTGGTGATAGTAGTAGATTGACCGGGTTGAAGTACAGAAGAGAACGTAGAACTAGAAGCAGCAGAAATTTGATTGTTATTAGTAGTAGAACAGTAGTCGGACAGTTGCGGCGGGTAACTCTCTTATGTCCGCAACCAAAGCAATGGAGTACTTAAGGACGAGTACAACACGTGGTAGCATGACCAGGCTTGCTGCAATTGAAGCATGTGACCTGACAAGTAGAAGTAGACACAGGAATAAGAACAGCAGAAATCCCAAAAGAGTATTTTATCTACCCGTAGACGTAGGAGGAATCTTAACAGTTAGGTCAGTAAAAGTATTTTTCTCAGTCGTAGTGGATTTGTAAGCAAAATTTGGTTCAGCAGTAAAAGTACATTGGTCTTGGCCGTGGGATACGTAATTATCGGTCCGAATCTTTTCCGGCTTCAACTTCAGACATTTGTTTTCTAATTCTTGTAAGGAGTTGACGGTAGAATGGAGCAAGGTTACCAGCCATAATATCCAATTGCATACAATCGGGTCATTAAGGCTACCGACGGAACATGGAAGTTATACACGATAGATAGTTAACGATACTTTTTGATGAACCTTGCGTCCTACGTAAGACATAATCAAATACTCTTCCTTTATCATCAGCCATGATAATTCAATCAAAGAATATTACGGTCAATTAGAAAACTTTAAAATATACGCGACGTATATTTTTAGTTGAAGTTGCAGTGCGAATCAATCACGATGGTGTTTTTTAGTTGTATGCGTTTGAAATTTCAGCAATGAAAGAAAAGCTAAAATAATTATTTAATCGTTATAGAGTGTTATAAACTTGTTTTAGACCAGCAACGTAATCTGTGTGGAAGGAAATAAAAAATATTGGAATAAGTGTTTAAATATTTAGTTACAAATTGTCTTGCTTATACCCCGCATATGTATCATAGACATTTATAATTATTGTTGAAAGATAGCCAGCGTCTATTTCAGTAAAAAAGAAAGCATTCTTCTTAATCTTCTTTGGGAATTAAACCACTCATAGTTTTTAAAATCATCCTTATTTACGTTTCGATCCATGACCAAAGAAGATTAAAAAGAATGCTAAACAAACCACAACAAACATACAGGGAGTAAAAAGGAAAGGTTTCGAAAATCGAGCCACACGTTGGGTATGCCAAAATTTATGTTACGGCATTTCGCGCAAACACAAAGAAAAGCAGTAAGGTCAGTAAAGAAATCGATTACACCAAATACCCCAACAAAATAGGGATAGAATGGTAGAATCGAATTCGTTTTTGGGCCAGTTCAAAAACGTCGTAGAGTGGCGTGGGTGAAACAGAAAGAACACATTGAAAACTTCAGTAAAACTATATTATCAACATACAATCTCGAAACACTATTTATAAACAACAAAGACTATTAATTTTCGTAATCGTTCGTTACAACATGATGTATATTTGCTTATAATATAACAAAAATATAATTCTAAACATCTAAAATAGCGAGGATAAGATCTTATTATCTAGATAGCACTTACATATCAACTTACATGTAAAATGTTTCCAGGCCTAAATATGTACATAAAATTTACAGTATCGTCTGCTTCGGCGAGTGTACCTTGTAAAGTTTAAGAAATATTGTATATCTTAATCAAACAGTAATTAGCAAATTGTGGACGTTAATAGAAATCTAAACAGTAGAAAATAGTCTACTGCTAGTTTTAAAAATAAGGTACATAGTTGTTCATGTTATAGGCGTAGCGTATAGCCTGCAATTTAGTGCGGGCTCAAATCCCAAAAAAAATATTTCTTCCAAAACAGCATCAAAAATAACGAAAATAAAACTGTACCTATAGCTATCAGTTTCTTGCTGGTGTCATCTTAGGATGAGGGAATGCAGCAGCATTTTTCTAAGGGCCTAATGCTGGAACCACCAACTTAACTCCTACTAGCACAGAAAGCATTTTAACAGCGCGACTTTACAACATGTCTTTTCGCTAAGAGGATGTATTCAATGCGTCGCTTTCAAAGCACGGTCTCTATTTTATAAGGAAAGAAAATAGGGATAGATATTTGGCTTTCAAGAATATTGTCGAAAACTCAAGTTTGCAGAATACTCAGACCGTAGCTGCAACAATCTACAGGTTTCCAACAAGGAGATAACGTACTAACAAAGGATTGTTAAACAAAGGAAAGCAATCTTATTACCTTGAAACATCTGTAAAACTGCAGGATAACATATAACAAACCCATTGCAAGTGTTTATTTACTGGACAGATGGTTAAGTGGCCTTATTTTTTAAAATGGCAGGAAATCGAGCTTTGTTAACGCTAGTTTTTATAATTTCTTTATAAATTTTTAGGAGTTTTAAATACAATAATTATTCATACAGAAGGAATTATTTGCAGGGTTTTGAACGTAACAACTGCAAAAGGCATCCTTTGGCTGTATTGTTGTAGGCCCATTAGGTACAAGCAGCATATTAACTTATTGTAATTTAAGGCGAATAGTATTCTGAAAATATATATAAGCGTTTAGATGATGGTATGTTCCTAGCTTCAATACAATTAAAGACCTCCCCATTCGTTTTAGGAATCATACAAAATAGCAAACGGGAGTTTTTTTGCGTTTAGATTATTTAATATTAATAAATTTCTGATTAAAACAGAGATACGTAGAAGACCTAGAGGAATATAAAACTATATCAAAAGTGGAATACTGTTCCGAAATAAAGCAATACTTCATGTCTCGTCATGGCGTGTTTCGTAAAGAAAACGAAACTGAAAGCTAAGAGTTGCGTTTAATGCATCAATAGTTACAACGTCTGGTAAATTTTATAGCCATCTGCCAATGGCAGGTCCTGTACTGCAGGATAATTTAGCGTCTATTGTAATTCACTTTTATCAGCATAAAATTGCGTTTTGTGGAGCTATAAAGGAGGAACTATCCCCCAAAAAAATAAAATGCATTTTATTTAGATCATCTGTTGAAAAATCACATGCATGTGAGTTGAACAGTGTAATCTACGGTACGGCATCAAGTATGATGTATAGGATATGGTGCGTGATGAAAACAAAAAACAGAGTATAATATGGATTGTTAGCTCGGACTATTTTAAAATTCGATATCTGTGACAATAAACTTACTTTAATTACAAATGGGATTATCCTGTACAAAATTTCACAGGTCTTTGACTCGCTTAGTCTTTGGCCACTATACACTATGAGAAAAATATTTGTGCACACGCTGTGACAAAAGAAATTAGGGTGGGACAATGAAGTTTCCACTTAATTGAAAAAGGAGCGACTAAATCGTAGAATGTTTGCCTGATTTAACTGATTTACTCAATGAGTGCTGTGTCAGGTGCTGAAATACTATAGCTTTTGAACTATATGAGTTTCTGATGCGCCAGAAAAAGCGTTTGAAGCTGTAATATTTGTACGGTCATGGAAGGATAAAAGCTCAATCAGCATGGAATTATTATACGCAAAAGCTAAAGTAAGTCCTATAGCAACTTGCACTATTCTGAAACTGAAATTATGCGGAGGAAATTTGATTGTCAAGGTTTTGCATGCCTGTACCTTAAAGCCAAAGGAAGATCAGTTCTGGTGTGATTCCACCATAGTTCTAGGATGAGCTAGAACAAATCCTTTTAAATAATTTGGAACTAATCAAGTAGGCGCTATACAAAGAAGAACAGAATACGATCAGTGGTATCTTCATAACAGGATCCGTCAGACTAATTGACACGAGAGCGGTTATCATTTTTTTGAACACCAACATTTTTGTTGGCAAAGTCCAGATTTTTTTTTAACAAAATGACTATTTTTGTTCTAGAGCGAAAAGAAAATTCTTATTTTTTTGAGATGCGAAAACAATAGCATTATGGACATTTTACGATTTTCAAATTGCAATAGATTAATTAGATCCGTGTCCACCGCATTCTCGAACACGCTAATTTATCACAATGGGATCACATTCCCGGTATTTTGAACCCTACAGACATCTCATCTCGCGGTCTGTTCCCCTCACAACTAATTCACGGTAACTTATGGTGGCATCGCCCCTTCAATTACCTCTACCAATTGAACAAATTCCTGATATAAAACCTCTTTTTACTATGTTGGTAGCACCTACATGTGATTTTTGTGAGTTCATCAGTACATTTTCTACTCTCACTAAGCTGCAATACCGTCTGGCATACATATACCGCTTTGTTAATAATTGCAGACACCCTCAAAAAAAATTACTCTGTCTAATTTCTGTTGATGAACTGTAAGCTGCTTTAGAGGCATATGTTAAACTCTTTCAACAACAGTACTTCGGTACAGAAATTAGATTATTAAAAAATGGCCAACTTCTACCGCGTTACATGCGTAAGCTATCCCCATTTCTCGACATCCATGGGCTTGTTAGGGTAGGCAGTTGCCTTTGGCATTCCTTGCTGTCTTATAAAAGTAAACACTCTTTGTTATTTCCTAAGTCGGCTAATATATGTCTTTTCATATGTGATCATTATCACGTTTTATTGCTACATTCTGGCCCCTCTACTACACTACCTCTCATTTCTAGACAACATTGGATCATTGGCGCTAGATCTTTGATAAGGCACCGTATTCATAGATGTTTAATTTGCGTTTGTTTAAGCGCTAGACCACCTCAACCTATTATGGCTGATTTGGCTCCCTCACGCATACACAATACACGTACATTTACTTACGTCGGCGTTGATTTTGCAGACTCTTTCCTTCTAAAATCTTCTACTCGTCGGCATGCAATTATTTTCAAAGGTTACTTATGTATTTATGTTTGTTTATCCACTAAAACCGTTCATTTAGAGCTTGTATCAGAGCATATTTCCACTGATGCATTTATGGCACGTTTTACCCGATTCGTATCTCGTCGCGGTCTACCTCACTCTGTTTATTCTGATTGTGGCTAAAATTTCCTAGGTGCATCACGTGTAATTGAAGCAAGCGCTCGGTTTTTAAGGGACCAACATGGCACTTTGTGTCTACCCTTGCCTCACATCAATAGTCAGATGGATTTTTAACCCTGCTTATACCCTAAATTTTGGTGGTATTTAGGAGTCTAGTGTAAAATCAGCTAAACTGCTCTTAACACGTACTCTCGGAAGGCAACTTTAGAGTTTTGAAAAACTTACTACAATGTTCATCCGTATAGAAGCTGTTCTGGATAGTCAGCCTTTTTGCCTCCCTTCTTCTGATCCGAACGATGATATCGACTATTTTACTCCGGGATACTTTTTGGTTGGCGGTCCAATTTTAAGTCTTGGCCAAGTTACATTTTACGAATCTCCTAACCTGCGTTCTCGGTGGCACCGTCTTTGCCAGTTTACTTCGTTATTTTGGCGACACTGATCTAAAGAGTATTTACAGCGAAACAAATAGAATTGTCTTTCAAATGATTTAAAAATTGGTGACTTAGTTTATATTACAGAAATCAATACCAGCCCTTTTGTTTGGTTTCTTGACCGGGTTATCAAATTATTTCCAGGCCGTGACGGAATCGTTCGCGTGGCTTCGATTAAGACCACGAGCTTTGATTTTATTCGTCCGGTAAATAAACTTTTCCTTCTTCCTTCATTAAACTCAATTTAATTTTTACTTTTTCTTTTATTTACTTCATTCAGTTTAATTACTACTATGTTTTTCTGCCCCCTCTTGTAAACCCGAGAAACGGCAGGATAACTGTTCCCTTAGTTGGTAGAAAATGCCTAACTATTACTATTTCTCTTTATGTTATTTAAATACCCCTCTCTCTACGTTCTAAAATTCTTTAGTTTTATGTAGACGGTATGTTCGCGCCGCTCCCGATTTAGCGCGCATATCCACGGAATTATCCGATCATATCAATCAGCGTATTTATGAGTTTGACAGACGTTCGCGATCACTCTCACAATTAGGTTGTATATCCTACTTATTTTCCTCTTACTTCTACTCTATCCACCCTTGTGGATTTCGTGTTAGTGTTGTTGATAGACACAGGTTAGTTCTAATCAAAAACAGTACCGTATGACGTTCCAGTGGTGCATCACAATAGATAGAACTTCAATGAATGACTTTTTATCGTGCATATTATTATCAATGTTTAGACTTCTACCTCTCACCCCTAAAATACAGTCCACTTCGTTCCCTCTGAAACAATGATCATATTCCATTTACTTAGCTATTGCTTATAGGATGAGATACTTTCAGTGTAAGAAATAATTTGCACACTCCTCAACAAGATTTGAGAAAACAGACTGTATATAATAATTGGGTTTATTTCAGCGTATGTTCGCAAGAGAATACAGTCACATACTTGTGTCGGGATACTTATGTCGTCAGCTATCGGAAGTGAATTGACAGCATCGAAGCGGTACTCAGCAACAAACCTGTTACTACCATAATTGTAACGGCGGTCTACATGTCCAAGCAGTTGATTTACATCAAAAAAGTAATCGGATTACGTAACAAGCAAATTAGCCTTTAGCTAAAAGCTAAAAAAGAAAATTTTACTAATATTAACGACTCAGAAGCGTTTACCGATACACAAAAAAGATCTACACATTTTATAAAGGAAAAACGTGTATCGCTGTTGAAGTTACAGAACGAGTATTATTAGTGCATCGATGCACACGCTCTAGAATCAAAATCAACATTGTTTCAAACAACACGAATTCAAACAGCCAATTCCTAGCGTAGCAAAGCGCACTCAAATCGGAAAACCCGGGTTTATATCGGATCGTTCAATATACTCTTCGACGAAGGTTTAGAATAACACCACAGAGAAAGTAATGATATGCTATCGCAAGGTATATCGAGATACTTAAACCATGACATTGACTTATTTAATTGTAGCATAAATTTATTGTTTCGAACTAAATAAGCTCAACCTAAAAATTTGTAGAAAGCGTAGTTATTGTACTCAGGATGTAAATTATTTAATTGATCGCATAATAAACTCTATATTTCAAAGCAAATTGGATTTAACTCGATAAATTATTTCTAACCATATTTAATATTAATTACGTTGAAAATAAACGTAACACATCTATCAATATCTGTGTGCAATAGTCGACCCTAGGTCTACCTCTACTTCTCTTTTTCCCTATCCCTTGCTTCTAATATATTCCGCACTATTCCTGCATGCCTCAGTATGTGGTCTATCATCCTACCTCTACTATTTTTTACTGTATTTCACATATTTCTTTCTTGCTCTGCCATTTCTAGTACCTATTTGTTCTTAACTTTGTCTGTCCATGATATCTTCATCATACCTTTGTAGCATCACATTTCAAAGGCTTCTATCTTTTTTCTCTCCGCTTCTACTACTGTCCAAGTTTCATAGCCGTACACTGCTGTGTTCCACGCATATGTTTTAAGCAATCTTTTCTTTGTTTCTAAGTTTCTTACTTTGAACACAGTAGTTGCTTTTTCTTGTTAAATATAGAACAACCTTGTGCTAATCTTTGTTTTATATTTTTTGTGCTTTTCCCATCTTGCATTATTTGGCTTCCTAGGTAGTAGAAATCCTTAACCCCTTGTAAGCTCTTGTTACCTATTTGTATTCTTGCTTTTGATTTATTTTCCCTTCCTTTACATATTAGTACTTTAGTTTTATTTTTGTTAATTTTCATACTACATTTCTCTGTTGGAACTGATTCCACTATATTAAGAGCAGCTTTTAACTCTTTCTTGCTAGATGCTAATATCGCTATATCATTTGCAAATCTAAGCATATCAATTTTTTGTCCTTGTATAATAGTTTCATTACTGCATTTGACAGAATTCATGGTCTCGTCGATGCACAAGTTAAAAACTAATGGGGATAGGGCACATCCCTGTCTTACACCCTTCCTAATATTTACTTCTCTACATTCCTGCTTTGATTCTATTATAGCTGTTCGCTCTTTGTATAAGCATCGCGTTATCCGTCCATCCCTAAAACTCATTCCAATCTTTTTGAGTATTTCAAACATTTTTTTCCATTTTACATTGTCGAATGCTTTCTCCAGATTTACAAACTCTATATATAGGCTTTCTCTTTTTTCTATCTTCTTTATTATCGCCCTCCGAGCTAAAACAGCCTCCCGCGTTCCCCTGTTTCGCGTAAATTCAAATAGATATTCTGCTAGTATTTCTTCAGCTCGTTTTTTCTTTAGTCTTTGTACAATTCTAGTTAATATCTTTGAGACGTGTGCTGTCAAACTTACTGTTCGAAAATTTTCAATCCAATCCGCACCTCACTTTTTTGGTAGTAACTACGTTTGAAATCTTTACATGTCTCATGCATATAGCTTACACTTTGGAAGAGATGTTCTGTTACTGCTTGTCTAGCAGCTTTTAGAATTTCTGCTTGCACTTTATATATCCGGCGCCTTACCATTTTTCAGACCCTTCAATGCTAATTCAAACTCATCTCCAAGTATAGGATATTTCAAGCCATCCTTTCAAAGCCTGATTCCTGTCTAATGCTGTTAGTTCCTGGGAAAGGAAATTTATATTCAATGTATTTTTGCCATCTAACCATTTTCTCTACATTTTCTGTAATGATGTTTCCTTCCACGTCCCTAAAATTCATTCTAATTAGTTTATATGCTCCGCCTGTCTTTCTTATTTCCATCTTATTCTGTACCTCTTTGCACTTTTCATCGATCCATTGTTCTTTAGCGAATAATTCCTCACTTTATGACTTTGTATCTCTGTTTTCCAGATTCGTCTGATCTATCTTTGTATTTTCGTTTTGTTTCTATTAAATTCAGGATATCCTTTGTTATACATAGTTTCTTATTTTCTTTTTGTGTATATCATAGAATATCTCTGGCCGCCATGTCTAAGCAGGGTTTAATGTTATTGCAATGTTTCTACTTTTTAGTATCAGAAATTTTCCAGATATCTTTCAGCAATTCATTTGACTTTTTCAAATTTTTCGTGGACATCTTTATCTTTTAGTTTCTCAAAGTCAAGGCGCTTTTTTTTCGTTCCTTTTTTCAAATTTTTAAATTTAAGAGCGGCCTTCATAATTACGATGTTGTGG